>VZTZ01045713.1:439797-499356 GCA_013400955.1 Drymodes brunneopygia | reverse complement strand
GAAGGGAAGGGAAGGGAAGGGAAGGGAAGGGAAGGGAAATGAGAACTCATAGCTGTGGAGGCATGCAGGTGGAATTAAAACTCTCAGTACTAACCTTTTTGCAAGTCATTTGGGGGCCAGACAAATTTGAGCAGAAGGGATTTCTTGAGGGTGGTGAACATTTCCTTTAAAATAACCTGCTTGTGTTAACTTTTATAAATTTATCAACCATGCATTTCTTCTCAGAAGATAAAACAGGGAAGATAGATTGCCTTGACAGGTGATTGATTTCTTGACTTAAGAGTAGGGAATCACACAACTTCTCCTACTTCTCATCCCTAAATCCTGCTTAAGAGTTTTGGGTGAGAAAAACTGAAGTCCTGGGAAAAACATCATGGCCAAGAAATTGGTGGTGGCAGTAGTAGCAGTAGTAAAATTCTCTGATGGCAACAGCATCATCCTCTTTGGCATGAGAGCCACAAGAGTTCTTGGAAGAGAGGATAGTGTAAGGTTTTCCTGGAAACCCCTGGGTAGTGCATGAGAGATGGTTTTCAGGAAGTGGAAAATGGAAAGATGAAAATTAATTTGAAATGGGTAGATGAGTCTCAGAATTTCAAATACCAGGGGTATGGATAAAAGTGAAATACAGATGTGCTGAGCTGCAATCATAGGGAAAATAAGAGGTAGGATTGGGTAACCAGGAGGGAAGCTCAAGGTCATGGAAGACTTTGTTGAGGAAGGTAATGAATCTAAACTGCCTGTGTGACTGCTTCAGCTGGAGCACCAAGAAAAATAAAACAGACATATTAGCACTTCAGAAAGGAACCCAAAAATCACAACATTCCTCATGTACAAAAATTTCCAAACCCCTTGGTAAAAATCTTTCCTGGAATGAGAGGCAGAAGGGCAGGTAGGACTGGAAAGAAGGAGTTTTCTTAAATCAATATGACAGTATAAGGGCCAATTTCTTCCCAGCTGCAGAAAAATAACTCAGCAATGTGGATCAGGAAATTGGTCAGCTACCCCAAGGTACTCACCCATCCTTATTTCTTCTCTGTGCTTTTCTGTATTTTCTAAGCAGCAGTATTTGAAATGGCTCATGTAAATAAAGTGCAAGCACTTAACTGAAACAGCCTCCAAGTCTAGTTAGTGTCACTCCTGATATGTGGCAGTGAGTTTGGCAGAAACTGAGATCATTAACAAAATTTAACCCCCTGTACAGAAAGCCTTTGGGCTCTTGGCAGCCATTGCCATCCAATGCTGGCTGCCTGCCTGTCAATAATTAAAATGCAATCTAACAAATAATGGGAAATTGCTACTTCTGGATGCTTTTCTGATGGCTGAGTTACCTTGTTCTGAGCTCTAGGAGCTTTCAGACAGCTGCTGGCCTTGAGTGAGGAATCGGAAAAGAGCTGCAAGACAGGTTTTTCTTTTAGCCTGATGGTCTCCAAAGTTTTCCTGAGGTTTGGTAGCTTTGTAGCCCATTTCACTGGCTAAGTGGCTCCTCAGGGCCAAGTGTTTGTGTGCCAGTGCTGGATTACAGCTCTCAGGTAACCTCAGCAGCTACACCTCAAACCCAACCTGAGATACAGGTGACAGCAGACCAGGGACTGTGTGCAGCTCATTATCCACTGAGGGGATTTATTCTGAGCCTCTGCAGAAATGGGAAGGGAGTTCTGCTGACTCCCAGGAGAGTGAATCTCTCTTCATCCCACCTGGATGTGGCTGGGAGTGATTGATTTCCCTCCAGGGGGGAGGGATAAGGCACAGGAGCTGCAGGGGGGTGGGAATCTCAGCAGCAGCCAAGCGTGCAGAAGGGGTTGAGTTTTGTCTTCATTAATGTGCAGCTTTCCTTGAAGTGAGGAGTGTGTAAAGCCCCTGCTCACAGCATCCCTCTATTATGTTAAATGACACCTCTTCCTTTTCATCTGTATTTACACTGCTCTAATGTCAGGCTGTCACAGAGACAAACTGTGCACATTTGATGCTTAACTTTTCTTCATAAATCCTGCTCTACAGCCCTTATTATTATCTGTGCTTGAATTCTTGCCTGTCCATCAGTGTGTCCCAGTTATGACCTGCCCAGGAAGACCAGAAGATTAAAGGCACACCAGCTTAGGCAGAGTGAAGTCACTGCCTCCTCATCCCATTGCTCCAAGCCACAGCAACCGTGATTGAACCCCCAGCCCATCCTACTACTCCTCATGAGCTTGGTCCTTCCACTGAATCTGGAGTTTGTGCAGATTTTTTCTTCATTAAATTGCCTTTCATCTAATTTTTCCAATCTCTCCAGTTTTCTGTCTCAAAATTTTTGTACAGAGTTATAGAATCACAGAACATTTTGGGTTGGAAGTGACCTTCAAAGGTCATCTAATCCAACCCCCCTGCCACAGACAGGGACATCTCCCACTAGACCAGGTGGCTCAGAGCCCCACCCAACCTGGCCTTGAATGTTTCCAGGAATGGGGGACCTACCAACCTGCCAACCTGTGCCAGTGTTTCACCACCCTCATTGTAAAAAAAAAAAAATATTTCTTATATCTAGTCTGAATCTACCCTCCTCCATTTGGAATCAATTCCCCCTCATCCTATCACAAGAGGCCTTCCTAAAGCTTGCCCCATCTTTCCTATAGGCCTTCTTTAAGTACTGCAAGGCCACTGAAAGGTGTCCTGGGAGCACACAGCACTGACCTGCCTCTCTTGTGAATCTCTGTCACCCAAATTTGGTGCCATTACGCACCACAAAAGCTTTGGTAAACTTTTTGATGGGAAAGAGGAATGTCAACACCATTTGTTTGGGTTATTCCTTCTCTAAGACACCTTGTCCTGCTGCTGCCACAGCTGATTTCATTAGGTCCAAGCACTTTAAAGTTCCATATTAAACTCCTAGTAGAGACTTACTTAACACATGATTAAGGAACTAAAATGAAACTGCTGCAATAAGCATTTTTTCCCACTAAAACCTCTGTAGAGAAAAAATTGATAAGATGTCAAGTTTTTCCTTTAACCAATTTATCTTCCTTGCAGAGTTAATAGTAAGATCATCTTGAATAACTAATCCACAGCCCTAAAGCAGAAGCTATCATTTATTTTAGCATTTGCATTTAAACAAAATGATATTACAATTCAGCAGGACATGATATGTAATCCAATAACCTGAGGTAATGTAATTCTAGTCCATGTAGCAATTATTCCCACAAATAATCTGACCATACATGGCCAGCACGATTTATAGCAAGTCTTGCTGTATTTACTGTTATAATATGACTAAATTCAGTAATGAAAAGAGTAAATGTTCTTGACTTTAAAGAACTGATTAATTGAACCCCAAGCATTCACTGGTAAAATTTAATTTGCTTCAGTACATCAGCTTTTTTGTACCATCAAGGCTTCTGATTTTTACTGAAATTCCAATGTGAATCTTTGTCAGCTATTTGAGGGAATTCACTGCCAAGGTTTATTTATTAGTGAAATATAATTCCAGAACTATCTTTATTCTTACAGAATGCCAAATCACTGTCTCAGTTCCTGGAGAGCCAGTCAATCCTATCTGGTCTTTAAACCACCAAGATTTCCAGTCCTGGACTCTTCCAGCAGAAAGGGCTTTGGTTCAGCAGCTCTGCCAGAACTTGCATTACTGACCTCAGCCTGATGAGAGAACCAGGCATTTCTACACAAACCTATAGCATGGCTACTGCCTTCAGGATTATGATCTGTGTTTGTGAAGGCAAAAGAATAAAAAAAAAAATGTTTGCATAAGGAAATCACAGAGTGCTGGTGGTAAAGAGAGTATATTGTCTGCTTGCTCTTCTGTTCTACATTTCCCCTCTGCCACATTATTGGCCGTGGCAGAGGCTTGGATGGACTTTTGATCTGACCTTGTATGGTCATTCTCATGTTCTTATGAATTGTTCATACATTGGAAACTACTTCACCCACCTTCAGACTGATAGCATGGCTTTCCTCCTATTACAAGGACAAGTTAACAAACCAGAAAGGTATAAATGATTTTCTTTTTCTCCAGAAAGCCCTTCTGTACATAAGGCAGACATTTATACATTAAATGATGGAGCTATTTGGTAAACTCTCCAGGGACCTTCACCTAGTGTAGGACAGCATGAAGCCTGCAAGACACTGATAGTATTTCAGAGGTTTTTCAAATGCCTTCCATAAAACACTTTTCATCTAAAGATTGCTATTGGCTAAGTGGAGTTTGGATAGGCATCAGTATAAGTGAAAGGTTTCAAACTTCTGCATTAGGTACCAGAAGGGAAAGCATCAAATTCTTCTTTCCCTGGAAATACAAATACTGCACACACAGCCTCTGGAACTGTGTGCTGGAGCCCTTTGCACCAATGAGGAAAATTAGCACATTAGTAAGAAAGCTGGAGGCAGTGCCAATGGCTGAGGACAACTGGCCCTGGCTGCTCCAAGGGGACCCCACAGCCATCCTGTTGTCACATTCCAGGGCTTGAGCTGGGCATGACTGGGAGAAAAGCTGAGGGAGACAAAAATCATCAATCCCATCCTCCTCAAACTGTCCCTCCAAGAAAGTTTCTCTCTAACTCTTAATGTCCAGCAAAATCATGCCCACCTAAAATGACAGTTTTCTAGTGGGACTTGTCAAGCAGGCTCAGGGACAGGAGTGTCACCTGTGGATGCTGCAGGAGCTGCTGCCTACACTGAACAGATGATGGCTGCACCACCTGCCTGGCAGCTGAAAAAACTGATGTGTGCTGCCTCCCCCAGGTCACCAGGCCAGACTGGCTCAGCTGTGATGTCAAACTGTCACCACAATGGAGCCTTCTCCTTGTGACCATTATCTCAATGAATTGTCTCAGTGGTGAGCTCCATGACAGCCCAGGGCAATGCATTTCACCAGTTCAATGTTCATCAAATTCATTCAGCCTCCAGGTTCACATTTGCTACCTCTGAGATTTCCTCTGTCCTCTGTTGAAAAATGGAGAAAGAACCCACAATTATTTCATGAAAAGGATAGGCTATTGCTGGTCTCATTCTGCAGTTTGCAGAAGCTCCAGAGGTCTCAAGGTTATCCAAGGGAATAATGGCACTCAGATCTCTGCTGATATTAAAGGACTGTCACAGATTTTCCTCCTAAGCCTTAACCTCTTCAAATAATAAATTACTTTCCTTCTGCTTTATTAGCTATTTCTTCCAGCCTCAGATTCTTTACCTCAGAGTAATAATTCCTCATAAACTTTCTGTTGAAATTGCATTTGTTCCTGTGCTTTGCATTTTATTCCTTGTCTATCAAGCTCTCTCTTCCCTTCCTGACTTGTATGACTTACACCTTACATCTGTAAGTGCTTTGCAATTAATCTGCACTGCAATAATTTTTCATCCCTGCTGCTTTGTCCTTTTTATTGGTTACACCTTTTAATGTCCCCACCTGATCTGCTATTATTTGCCTGTAAAAATGCCTGTCCGGCTCTTGATGTGACAATGTAGTAGCAATAATTTTCCAGGGATCTGAGAATACAAATTCCCAGTCATTTCCTGGGAACTGCCATGATTTAGGGAGTCTGAAAAGTATCTAAGAGTGTGTCTACATCCCACCATGATGAACAGAGCAGAAATGCCAGAGCAAGTGGCCACCCAGGCTCCAGAGCAGCACAGCCCCACCTCTGAGGGCATCATAAGAGACAGAGATTACTATCGTGGGTTTATTGCTGTGCTAGGAGTGATGAGCTATGGGGGTCTGATCAAACATCTCTTCATGACTCAATAGCCCACATGATCTGTGTCTCCATCAGAAAACTCCCCATTAACTCGCTGATGCTTGCAGTGAAATCAGCTGTGAGGTGTGGACCTCACTAAAGGCAGGATAGATCAAGTGATGGTCTCCCAGTGTAGCTGCGCACTAGGAGGGAGCCCACAGGGATCAGGAGACAGTTTTGAGAAAAAATGAAGCACAGGAGACATCAGTCCTCTGCTAGAAGCCTAACCCAGGTACCTGTGCCCCTGGCCCACTGATTGTCACTTACTGGTGTGAGTGAAGGGGCTGCTGTCACACCAGCCTGCTCTGTAGAGGTGTCCCACGTGTGGCACTCAGCTCACAGCCCTGGGGACATCGGGCTGCCAGGGCATGATGCCTTCCTTGCATTGGTGAAAGCCCTGGTAGAAGCTTCATGTGGCAGAATGTCCAGCAGCAGCTTGGCTACTGAAGCCAACTGACTGGCAAGCAAATTTACAGACAACACAGAACTGGGAGGAGTGGTTGATGCACCAGAGGCTGTGCTGCCATCCACAGGGACCTCAACAGGCTGGAGAAATGGGCCAACAGGGGCATCATGCAGCTCAGCAAAGGCAAGTACCAGGTCCTGCAGCTGGGGAGGAGCATCCCCAGGCACCAGGATAAGCTGGGGGCTGACTGACTGGAAAGCAGCTTGGGAGAAGAGGCCCTGGGGGTTCTGGTGGACACCAAGCAGAGCACAGGTCATTTCAATGCCAATGTGCCCCTGTAGCCAAGAAGGAAAATGGACAAGGCAAGAAGCATTGACAGCAGGGGATGGCACAGTGCTAAACATGGGTAATATTGGTCTGAATTGTTGCTGGAATGGGGGAGGACCATACCAGCTCACTCTGTGGCCACACAAATAGCCTTTTTCCAGTACTAGCCCTATGGATGCCCCCCTGCAAAAATGCATTCCCCCCTCTTCCCCCTCCCAAAGCCTCATGTAGCCAGCCAGGCACTGGCTGTAGCAAACCTTTGCAGCAGCAAGGCTCCCTGGCACTGGCAGGGAAAGGTGTATTTTTGCACAGAACATGTATTTGCAATTCCTGTCACTGAGAACAAGCCAAAGGTCAGTCCTCACCTCTGCCTGTCTCCCCAGCACAGCACAATCTCTCTCCCCAAGAGATGACCCAGATAGCTTTCTCCACTTAAGAATGCAGCAGCTGCACCATGGCTGCCCCTCAGTCATGTGTTTCTTAGGTTCACAGATTTGTAATGCCAGGAGGGAACATTAGGATCAGTGAGTATGACAGCACTGTAATACAGGGCATAACATTTCACCTGGTAATTCCTGCATAATGTCTGCTTGAACCCAGTAAAGCTTACCAAGAGAAATCCAGCAGTGATGCAGAATCCATAAAATCATTAGATGGAGTATTACCAGGGCTGCCAGCCTGTAAAAAGTTTTGTGCTGTTACCCTGAATATACCCAGCTTGAAGTTCTGGCACAGGATCTCACTATTCCTTTGCCTGCTCATTTCCCCAGCCCTCTGCCTTCAGTAATTTTCTGTCCCACAGAAGTGCTTACAGTCTGTGAGTAAGACATTTATTTCTGAGTAACCTTCCTCTTCTAATTAGGCTTTTTGCCTAAACTCAGAAATTTTTTTAAAAAGGCAAGTGGTTATTCTTGTAGTAAGGACTGCATTGCACCTTCATTCAGACGCTAAGATAATTTCTGGCCATTGAACACACTATAGCAGCAAACAGCAGTAATATTACTTTCTTTCATTTGTTCCATTTCCCCCTGGATTTACATCTGAGGTTCCCATTACATCTCTCAGCCACACAATTCTATCAGACAGCCATTGCATGCTGTTTATTGACCATAGCCTCCCATCCCATCCCCTCCCCAGGTCGATGCCTTCCAGGAGGCAGCCCCACATCCTGCCAGCTCCAGGCACAACTCCACTTCCCAGGGGCACATGTTGGCATTTGGGTACATTAAAAGTGCTGGTCCTTTAAATCATTCCACATCACAGAACACTCTATAACTGCCCTTCCCTCACCATTATTCACCACTGGCAGCTGCTGCTCCAAACCACAAACCTCGCTAGTTACGAGCCCATTTTTTCTTTGTATCATTAATAAACACATTGCACTGAGCTACACCCTGTGTGTAACTACTCACTGAGTTCTCCTGGTAAGCCAGCTTTTTAAGGTATTTTGCATGGTTCAGATGTTTCAGTGTGCCATTTATTGTGGGGCTGAATAAATGGTTTAATGGTGGTTTAATATCACCGAGCACAATTGCTGTAATCATTGTTCCCGATTCATGTCATCCCTTGGGGCAGATACACCAGGATCACTTGGGCCCACTGGCATTTTGAGAGATGCTCACCTCTCTTTTGGGAGCCCTGAACTACCCTGTAAACATCAATATAATTTTAATCTAACACCAAAGAGAGCAAAGGCTCTGTGTGTGTGCCCACACCCCCCCTGCACACATCCATAAACACACGAGGTGTGTGCCTTTGCCAGAGGTGTGGGTTTGCAATCTCCAGCCCTGTCTCTGGGCAGATGCATTGCACTAACACATCACGGGCAGAGCAGCACTCTGATTAGGGCTTGAGGTGATAGATGAGCAAAGCCTGCCACTGGGACTGTGAGCAGCTCACAATTGCAGCAGACATGGGCAAGACACCCTGTGTTACAAGAGGGATGGTCAGTGGGACAGGAGGAGCTGAGGAGCCTTCAGCAAGCTGTACTTTAAACATGCAGTTAAATCTCCAGCCCTGTCTGATATGATTACTCTGACAATTTGTCAATGTTTGTTAAAATATCCCATATTTTCAGGGTGCATCAGGATCACAGCCCATGTTAAGGATATGTTCAGTTCCTAAAAGGTGGCTCCATGTTATAGATGTGGCTGTTCAGTGCTATGAACTCCACTAACCCTTATTTGGCTTTTCAGTTTCTTTCTGATGTTTGAAAGCCTTTGGTAAGATCCAGCTCCATTGGCTGCATTGTGGGGCTCTCACCTGAGCTCTCCACATTAGGCTCAACTTTGTATTCTGTGGTAACAGAACTGACAGGGTGAGGTGAAAATTTCAAAAGCCCATTGATGGCTCCACAGCAGGAGCCTCCATGAGTTACAACTTGGAATTTTGTGGACTTTAACAGGGGGTTCTCCTCCTAAATAATTTGGGAAAGCTGTTATTTCCAGATGCCTTTTGTTTAACAGCAGGATCCCCAGTTCCAGCAGAGGTTCTGTTTTGGTTGCTGCTGTTACAGTGAAAATGGTGGGAAGAAATAAACAGTTGATCTGTTTATTTTGATGACTCCACTCGATGCATCTGGATGGAAAGATACAGAGAATTATTGTCTGATTATGTATTCTTTGGCATTAATCTCAGTAGCTGAAATGAAATATTGGGCTATTATGAAGTGTGAATGAGCTTCTAATGTGATGGGGAAGGTTAAGATTTGAGCAGTGGCTTGGTTTTCTCATTCATCTTCAGCGTGCCAGATGGTGTGTCATCAGGCTTTTATTGGTTCTTTATCAATTTTATTAGCCATATGATTTGATTGATCTTATTTTGCCCGAGCAAAAAAAATCAGTTCAAAAGGTATAACTTACAAGAGCAGCTCCCTACCTTAAAGAAATAGAAGAGCCTAACAAGCATTAAAAAAGTGCTGAAGATCAGTGTGCTTAGAGGGGCTCCAAAACACATCCAGTTAATAAAAGAATAGATGTTGTCATCAGGAGATGAGGCCACGAGGAGAAGGGGGAAGATGGATGTACTTCATCAGATTGGAGGAGACTGATGGCTCCTGGAGATGCAGCTGAGAAGAGCCATCAAGGCACAATAATCCTGCAGAAACATCAGCACAACACCTTCACTGCTGTGGGCACTTCACTGCTCAGGTGGGAGGCAGCTGTGGTCTTTGGAAGCATCAACAAGGAAGAAAGAAGCATTTCCAAGCTTGGGGTCACTTCAACAGCATTTCTAGAAGGGCTCTCTTTCAGATGAGGAGTCTGGAGAAGGCAATTTTGAAGGTCCCTGCCACCCCTTGGGACAGACATCACAGTAGCTTTGACATCCAGCACTGTCACCTCCAGGCACATCTGGCCAGGGTCTACATGGAGACATCTGCAGGTGACCTCCCACTACATCTCAAAGAGAGCCAGCCTGTCCAGTTAGTGAAATCTAGGAAGTATTAACCTCATCCTAGATTTATGTAGAGCTGAAAAACTCTCTGCAATCTGTTGTTTCAATCAACAACTTCTTCATGGACTAAAATGTGAGTCTGGGCACCTGGTTCACACACAGCCATCTCAATCTGAGAGTTTACCAACCCCTAAATTTAAATCTGCATCTCACCAGCAGTTTCTGAAATAAGGACTGGAATACATCTCTTTTTCCAAAGACAAACTATTTTTTCCCATTCAGAACTAGAATATAGTTGAGACAAATTTTTATAATGGAGGCATCCTAAATTAGAGGATATAAACACCAGTCAGACTGATGGCAATGGCCTTTCTACAGTAGAAATGGGCCCAAACAGGTACAAACATCACTGTGCTGCAACAGCAACCCCAAACCTAAAGGCAACATGGGGCTTTATAAACCTCATGCAGCGCCAGGTGCAAGCCAGTGCTCAGCTATGGGGTTTTATGCCTCACACCCTGCCAGAGTAGTGCCACTGAGCTGGAGATTGGATGGAGCAGTTTCTCCCACACCCTAGAGGCAGGGGATCTGATGGAACCTGTGAGAACACACATCCTATTCACAGCCACATGCTCCTCCAGCATCCCGGCCCTTGTGAAACCCCATCTAACAGCTTCCTGATAAGAAAGTGTTTCACAGTCAAGGTTAAAGCAGAAAATCAAAAAAGAGCACTGCCCCCCCTCCCCACAGTCCAAATGGAACAGGGAGAGGCACAAATAAAATGCCCAGTCAAGAGGAGGGAGGGAATGCTGATGAAGAGAGTGTGAGTGAACATTATGAATCCCATTACACTTCTATCTCACAGAGCAGATTGCTGCCGGCAGGAATTCCTGATGTGCAGCCTAACTTGCTGTACAGTCTTATCACATATAAAATTGCAGTAATCATAATGCCAAGGAATGAGACAATGACAAATGAAAAAGCTTCCAGAAGTTAATGCTCACAACACACTGCCAGCAAAACACACAATCTATTTAATTAGTAAAATGCCATGAGATGCTGTTCGATTCTCCATTCAGAGAGGCTGTGAGTAAATGTGCAACAGTGTTATAATCCAAAGAGATGGCTGCATTAGAGACTGAAATATGTGTGGCTGGTGAGATGCAGACACTGCACATTAAAATAAACACACTGCCTCATAAATTTAACACACTTGACATCATTATGGGCAATGAAAACTATGTCACCTCTGAAAACAGCTGCAGATCCTTTACAACCACTGGCACTGACTGCTGCACACTCACATCAGCTTGCCCAGTCTCTGGTCTTGCTGTTCAGGTAGTATGAGGCTGCCAGAACATCCATGGGTGTAAGAAGAAGCAATGGCTCTTTGTTGGGATGGAGGGAATCAATGATTCCCCCATGCCATGGTGTCAGTTCTCTGGACACAGCTCCTCTCCACTCTCCTGGTTCTTCACTTGGCTCTTTGCCTCAGTTTAGCAGGAAATTCCACACTTTAAATCAGATGCAACCCCACCAGCTTCAGCCTTTCCTAAATGCTCTTCCCCCTTCTTCCTCTCATGCCTAGAGATTAACATGTCCCTTGGTGTGTTCACAGTGCAGGTGGAGCTGGTTTCAATCTCCACCAGACACCACCTGCAGCAGTTCCATTACACTCCAAGCCAAGAATGGGCAGCTATTCTGAGCTCCATTTGGCCACTGACTCCTTCTATCATCCCCAAAGCCACCTCCATTGATAAAAATACTCTAAAAATGGCATTCACATTTCCCAGGAAGCCCTGGAAAGCAGCCTCAGCCATCATGAGCTTCTCCAACATACACAGTGTCAAAGGATAGCTTTTATTCTGGGTAAGCTCACCTGTGCAAGCATGGAAATCCCAACTCCCTTGGTTGTGCTGGGCCCAACTGAGTGTGGAGGGCTCACCCCAGCACAGCTGAGATTCCCTGGAAATGGATGCATTGGGATGAGTGAGTGAGGAAAAGGACACGATGGCACTGCCATCAATTCAAGTCCCTGTGCATATTTCAGACCATTCTGTTGCACATTTCACATGCAGCATGGAATATTTAATATTCATGGGACTCCATGTGGTCCTCAGGATGTCTACCCAGCAAACTATAAATTCTGCTCTATAAGCAGTAACTTTGGTTTAACATTGCTGGTGTCTATCCCTAAATCAGCTTCGGCGTCTCCAAGCCCATGCCATCGTATGTCTGTTTCAGCAAGTGATGCAATGATTCACAGTGAGCAATCTGGTCCATCAAATGATCTATTCCCTCACCTCAGTAATTATTTTTAATTGGTGATTTATGGTTTTATGAGCAAAGCAGATTAAAAGCCTAGCACAGCATATTTCAGTGTGTGGTGCACAGTTACACCTCCTATGATGTGGGTTTGAGTTCATGTGTCTCTCTCAAGTCCAGGATTGACTGACACATCACAAAATGTCACTTCATTAGGAGACAAACAGAAATAATCCAAGCAGAACAGTTTTTATTGATAAAGTGCAGCAGAGAAATATCAGGGTCACTTATCATTTTGTATGTGGGGAAGAGGCAATGAAATCTTTATCGGAAAATTCTCCCTGACAGGAATGCACTTAATCTTGTCAGAGATAACACAGCCACAGTAATATAGTGCTTGATATTTATAATAGCTACAGTAGATAGCCCTTTCCAAACATGCTGTTTCAGCAGTTCACAAGGCTGAAACTACTTTATGTCAAATGCCTTTGAAGATTTCATTTCTCCCTATTTTTTTTTGCCAGAAAAATCCAGCATCCAAGTATTTATAATGTGCCTATTGCCATTTCTCAGCCTTAATACAGAGCACAAAAGGTGCAATGTGCTCTAGAGAACACAGGTTTTGCTGTAGGTCTCTTGCACCTTCAGAAGCTGCTTCTGCAGGACATGCAGAAGGTTGATTTTGATTTTGAAGGTTGAAAATGGTGGATAGGATTCCTTCAACAGGCAAAGTGCTTGCAGAAATGCTCATACCACTTGTACAAGTAGCTTAAGCCTTTGAAAACAAAACTGCATTCGAATTGCTCCAGAAAGACTTATTTGTTCTTGCTGCCACATCAGTGACTCCTTAGGAAAATGTAAGCACAGTCAGTAACCTCCATAAGGGGAACATCCCAGTCTGGTGACATCCTCAGTTCCAGGCCAGGAAATGTTTCTGTAAACGAAGCCCTGATTTGTGTAGTGTTTTATACATTGTCTTTCAACTATATTAAAATAGTAAAGAGACCTTATCTTTCAGTTACTTGACTGTAAGGAATCCAAACCAACCTCCTCTGCCAGATATTTTTTGACAAATACCTCAAATGTTGACAGCTTTAGCTCCTTCTCAGTGAATCTCTCTTCAGTGTTTCATTACCAAGTTTTTTGTGATGTCAATTTCAAATCCTCCTTGTTGCAACCAAAATCCATCATTTCTCATCACATTCTCCAGGAACCTGAAAAACAAGTTATTCTTGGTAGCATTCCTCAGTGTATTGGAAGACTAGAGCTACTCTTTCTCTGTCTTTTCATATTTAGGCTGAGCAAGTGTTGATCTCAATCTCCCCAGGTTGTATTTTCTGTTAATTTCCAGTAGAATTCAGCTCCAGAGAATGAACCTCTATATAAATGCCTACCTATAGCTCTATACATGGAATCCAGGTGTCTAAGATCCCAACATAGTTAACAGTCAATCAGCAAGAATTTAAAGAATGATTTTACTCATCTTACAGCAGATATCTCCAGTGACTATTTTGACTTCATCTTCACCAGCAGTAAGAGCTTAGAGATCTGCTTTGCCTGCAGATGCTTACACAGTAGCCACAAAATCTTAGGAATCTAAACCAGATATCAAATGATCCCCATATAATTTTCATTGTTTTCCACTGAACCTCTGGGGCAGCTTCAAGCCCTCACCACTTGGCTTGTATCTCTCAATGATTGCATTCCAAGAGTCTTCCCCAAAATTAGTTATTTACACCATATATATTTATAATAAGTGGTTTATAGCTCAGACAAACAATTCAGAAGACTCCTGTCCTGACCTGAAAACATTAAATTGGCAGGAACTTTTCAGCCAGGGATTTTTTAATGGCAGAAATCCTAGGCCTAGGAATTTTTAAAAAGATTAAATCTGGGGCTGGGGAGCAGTTTCAATGCTCCAGCAGCCTAAAAACAATTATAGTGGTACTGGCAATCCTCCTGACCTTTCCACAGAGCCAGATGCATCGTGATACAAGCAGGAGGACCTTACAGCTACAGAGCTGTGTTCTTATCAGGGAATGTGGGAAAATGCTTCTGGTGCTGATCCAGGTGGATCTTAGCCTGTCCCCTGTAAGTCTTATCCCCAGACAAAGCTCTGAGGAATGTCATCACACCCTCTCTCCCCTGGGGAAGGTTTGATGTGGACACTGCCACCCACACAACCTGGGCAGCCTCCAGAGTGCTGCCATCACTTCCTGAGCTGCAGAAATGCAGAGCCCTGCACAAACACACACTGAGGGGCAGACCCTGGGCAGGCACTCACAGGCAAAACAGACTCAGCAGCAGCAAACAAACAGAGAAAAACCTTGCCAGGTCAGGGGTCCCCAGTCTGGGATGAGATGCATAAGTAAAACACATCCCTGCATCTCCTCACACCTTTCTTGCTCTATGCACACCTTACCTTGCAGGCTCTGTGGCCAGTTTACCTACTGGGACTGGTCCCAGCTCCTGGCAGCTGCATCTGGGAAGAAAAGCAAGCCAGTGCATGTTAACTGGCAGCAAATTTCTGCAAGATGAGATTGGAAGTGACTTCAGCAACAGCTGCCAACTGAAGCATCCTTGACTGTAGATAAGAAAATTTCATTTAAATCTGTGCTCCCCTGCAGACCAAAGTGCCTGATTGATGCTCCTGAAGAGCACCTAGAAAGCAGGTCCTGCCTCAGTCACCTGTGGGACAGCAAAGAGCAAACCACACCTTGCCTCTGCAGGTTCTTCAGAGAAAATATTCCAAACTGTGATTTCAACTCTCAGAGCTGAGGTTCAGCATCCCCTGCTTCAAAGCTGAAGCTCCCCTGAGATGGGGAGCAGAATGAAGCCCCCATAATCCAAGCTCAGGGATGTGGTCCACCACTAAAGACACAAACAACTCTATGGGAATGGAGGGGATCCACCCACAGATACTGAGGGAGCTGCTGGAAGTTCTCCCTGAGACACTTCCCATCATTTACCAGCAGTCCTGGCTAACTGGGGCAGTCCCAGTTGACTGGAAGGCAGAAGATGTGATGCTCATCTACAGGAAGGCCCAGAAGGAGGATCCAGGGAGCTACAGGCCTGTCAGCCTGGCTCAGTGCCAGGGAAGGTCATGGGAAAGACCATCTTGACAGCCATCACACAGCACACAGGGACAAACAGGGGATCTGGCTCAGTCAGCAGGGGTTTAGGAAATGCAGACCCTGCCTGGCCAACCTTATCTTCTTTTGTGACAAGGTGACCCACTGAGTGGGACAGGGACAGGCTGTGAATGTCTACCTGGACTATAGTAAAGCCCTTGACACTGTCTCCCACAGCATTCTCCTGGAGAAACTGGCTTCCCATGGCATGGATGTTCACTGGGTAAAAACCCCTCTGGATGGCCAGGCCCAGGGAGTGGTGGTGAATGGAATTTATTTGAAATATCCTGGAACGAAGAAATAAGGCAGTTTTCAAGGGTTCCAAAGTATTTTAAAAATTACTTGTTGTGGGGTTTTTTCCCTTACTTTTCACCTTGAATGTATTTATTTTGAAATGAAAACCTAAAAATTATGTTTTGTCCTGCCCAGAACAAATTGTTCCCTGGGAAGGAAAGGTCATGGCAATGGTGAAGTTACACAGGTAGCTCTTCCTGACCCTCCAGGTACAAAACCAGATACCTGACCTCAGCCTCTGCCTGTGAAAGTCTTCCCAGCATCACCAGCTTCCTGCAGAGGCAGACCTGGCTGGGACATCACGTGTGGCAGCTGGAGCTGAAAGAGCCATTGATTTCATCTGCCCTGAAAAGGACTCCATGCTTCACTTGATTTTAGTGCTGCTTTTGTGCAGGAATCTTTTAGATTTGTTCTCCATTATCACAGCACATAAAAATGTATCCTGCCTTGAATTACAAATGCCAGTAGTGCAGGTTTAAGAGATAATAGTTTGTATCCAGGTACCAGCTCCTTGTAAAAGATGTACAGGTATGAATCCATCACACCCAGCTGAGATATTTCATGATTGCTCTGGCTTAGAAAACTGGACGTTGAAGTATGGGGCATTCAGGGAGTTTGTTTTGTCTTTGGCACGTTGAATTTCATGAAGGTACTGATAACTCAAAAATGAAACAGCAAAATTCTTGACCAGAGGGGAAAAGGGTTCCAAGTTCAGTTTTGAAAATACGTGCAAACATCTAAAAGCCTGCAAACCCTATAATCCAAGTCACAGAGCAAAGGCAGGAACACAGGAAGGTTTGGGGGTGTTGCACAGTTGGCAACAGAAGAAATACGCGGGTTTCAGAGCAGTAGTTGTATTTTTAGGCAGGACTGACAAAAAGCCCTGCCCTTCTTTATTTACCTATTTTTATATGTTTCTAAGGACAATCAAGGATTGGTGAAAAGGGTCAATACCCCTGAAGGTTTACAGGACAAAGACATGGTCAATCATCTTTCTCCACCCCAGGGAAAGGAATGAAAAACAATTCCACAAGTGCAAAACAATCCCGGCCGGTTTAGAAAAACAAGGACCATGTTTACAGAAAAAGCATGGGAAACTACAGTTACAGTGTCACAACTTATGGGGCCCTGTAAAACCAGGGCGACATGGGGGCTCAGTGGCTTTGCCACAGCAATCCCACATTTCCATGGACAGCTGGCTCACAGTGCACCTCAGTCCTTCCACCTGTAAACTGAGCAAAGCAGCTCTGCTGGGCTTGTGAGATCCTGCAGGGTTTATTTCACTAAGTATTGAAAGATAATCTGAGCATGAGAAAGTGGTAAGTCAAGATTCATGAAGCACCAAAACCTTTTTACCAAACCCAGATGTGAGAGCAGGGAGAAGCTCTGATAAGAGAAAACCTACAGAGTCTTCACCAACTTTTCAAGAAAACAGACACAGAATTCTTCCTGTGTGAAACCACAGCACCAGCAGGAAATAATTGGGGTCAAACTGTTGAAGTCAATGAGTGTCATCCCCCAGACAGCAAAGAGCTTTGGGTCAGGCTGTAAAGGAGCAGGCACTTGAGCACAGGAGCATCCCATGAGCAAAGGTGCTGCTCACTGGTAAATATCCCTTACATACAGCTCTGCTGACTTCAGAATTTAAAAATGAGACTTTTTTTTTTTTTAATCAGATATTTGCCTTTACACTGTAGCAGGAATTCAATGTAAGGGAAGTTGAAATATTCCTCTATCAGGGTGCCCACATTTTTTCTGGAGGTTGGACAAGCAAACGAGCGCCACCAAACCAAATTTCTTACGCAGAAAACCTATTCCAAGTTTTTAAATGTTGTCGTAAGTTTGGAAAACAATAGTCATGACAGGTTGGTGATATTAAAATTGCTGTTTTGAAGAGAAAAAGCAAGGCTGAAATAGCACATATCTTTGTCTAAGAGCTCCCTCTAGCTCATCAGATAGTGTTCAGTACCACAGAACCATTTCTTGCACCACAGAGCAATGCTGCACATATGAAAGTTGGATTTACAGAAAAGTATTGAAGTACAGAGTATATGCAGTATGAAAATTCACTTCTCATCACTCCCACAGGATCAAGAACAACAATAAATACAAACCAGGAAGACATTAAGTTCACTTTCCTGAGACTTCTGGGTTAATTTTGCTCAATGTTAAATCCAACCTGGCTTCAAAAGAGTTTTTGCCCCTTCTTGCAACTCTCTCAGCATCTTAAAAAAATCTCAGCTTTCAAAATTGTTGTGTCAATCTGTGTAATCCAGCTGGTATTTGCTCTGCAGGTTCACCAGGAGGAGATGGCAGAGCAGAGACTGCTCAATTTCCTTGAAACCATTGCATGCAGGACCTCTTGAAATGCACCTGGCAGCACCTGAGTTCCTGTCTCTGGTTCTTCAATCCCCATGTGCCCAGCAGCAACACTCCTACACCATGTTAGGCAGCAGCAGCAGCCATCCCATCTTTCTTCTCCATGACCTCAGGTAGGAAGTTGGTACCACAGAATGCTTGCAGTGGCTGCTGCAGGGACAGGGGAGGTGAGGGAGGAGATGAAAACAGTTGATTTTCCAGAGGGCAAAGAAGGTTACAACCCTGGAGATCATGGGGATGGGGCCACACTCCCTATACCCAGCACTTGCAAAGGTTGGACAACACAGCTGCAAATGCTGCAGGCTCATGCTGGGCTTTAATTCACTGCCAAGGACCTCAGCAGAACTTATGCAGGAAATAAAGTACAGCTGCCCTGAATTGCTTTATTGAGCAATAGAAACTGGTTTCTCAGTCAGCTGCATCTGTCTGGGGGTGACAACTGAACAGAGAGCTGGATCTGGGTATCTGTCAGAGCTGGACAGAGCTGTGATAACAACTGGGAAGGGTCCAACAATGGGAAAAGGCAGCCTCTTCCTCCTTCTGCATCACAAAGCACAAGCAGCACCATGTGAGGGCATGATGGGGAGTGTCTGGGGGTCTCTAATACCATCAATCCACATTTAAACAGTCCCAGGTACTCCAGTCTCTGCCAGTTTTCACCCTTTGTTGAGTTTCCCCAAACAGACACTGTTTCACAGAAATCATGGTTGTTCTTATGTATGAGCCTTGATTGAAGGACTGATAAAGGAAGTAAATGGAAGTAAGGCTTGGAGTAAATGTCTTGAGACAGATCAGTTCCTGCCTCCTTCCAGCCTCCCACTAGCCTCAATTCAGTATTTCTCTTTGCTAGGGCAATGTAATTGGAATCATCATAAAACTTTCATTTTTAAGCTTTATACAACTTTCCCTCAGAAATAAGTCCTACCTAAACAGAAGAAAGTAGCTAAATTTATTAATCATCCCAAGCTGGATCAAGACACTTTTTTTTTAGTTAACAGTTCATCCTGTGTGTGAACAGGCACAGTGCCCACACTCAGGCCTTGCCTCCAAACAAAATCCTGGTTAAATACCTACTCCCAGCCAAGGAGAGCTTTTCGTATAGAACAGCAGTCAGACTTAAAGATTAACTGCAAGGAAGTTTCCTTCATCTAAACTTAATTAATGTGCATCCTTATCAGGTTTTAGAAAATTGCTGAGAAATCACAAGCTCTGTAGAAAAAAAAGGTTTCCAGAAGTAGAAAGGTCTAGGGTTTCCTTTCTGGTAGAAAATAGATAAAAATATTCGTTCCTATATAATCTGTAATTGTCCAATAAATTGCAACTATCTGATTTTCTGTTAAAGGCCAAAAGGCAAGAATTCAAATGGAAATGTCTTTTATCACTATGTTCTGTACATAAAGTAATGTATCAATGCAATGAGGAAGTTAATTGGTTTCATATTGCTTAGAGTGCACACGAAAAAAAATTCAAAGGAGCCAATTGCTATCTCTGATTAGAATTTCTGAGGAGCAACATTGTGGAGATGGACTGCCAGCTTCCTCAGGCATTTCCTACTCATGCCAGTCAAATTTATGTACTCTATTTCCAATTACTACCTTAATTCCCTTTCCATAACTAACAAACCAGGGCTGGCTGATAGTTTATTTTAATTCACACAATCACAGGGATGTACCAATGATCATCTGGGCAACTGGGTAAATCCCTGTGTTGTAGTGATGGCCAAACACTGCTACATGGAGTATTTCTACTATGAAATTAAACCCACTACAGTTGTCATCTAGGACTACTTTTAGAGGAGAAAATACGTAGGTGAAAAACAGCAAAAAATATTTTGAAAATAATATGGCTGTTGTAACACATTCAAATATAAGAGAATGCTTTCATGAATATCTCTGCTTTACTCACAGGTCTTCTGGAATTTGGGCTCACTCTGGTTATTAGGTACAGTCTCCTTTTACTGCATTGAACCCACACAGGAGGCTGTCAATTCAAGAACCACAGAAGGGCAAACTGATCTATGGAAGATGTCCCTATCCATTGCAGGGGTCTTGGACTAAATGACCTTCAAAGGTACCAATCCAAACCATTCTATGGTTCCATGGTCAGGTGTCCTTCCTGAGTACCCAACTATGGAAAAGTCAAACTTATAAAGAGAAAGAAATTGGAAACTAGGATATAAAAACTCACACTCACTGTGTTTTTTGCTTCCTCCCACTCCTCTTCACAGCCCAGCAAAGCAAAGGGGAAACTCTTGCCACACAGCAGCTTTCCCCAAGTTAACTGCTTTTATTGAAAGCAGTTAGAAGGAGCAGCACAATTCTGATGGTAATGGAGACCCACTGGGACAGAAAGTCCTTTGGCTGGGAACCTGGATGCTTATGAGGTGCCAGGTGAGTGTGGCCTGTGGGGTGACAAGCAGCACAGGGGGACTGTAAGCACACAACTACAGTGAGGCTGTGCAGCACAGGGCACAGCGTGTTCTGTCTGTGGCAAAACTGTCAGACCCCAGGGCAGGTGTAAATAAGAGCTGTTGGCTGAAACATGCAGGCAGAACTAAAACATGTTGTTCTACAGATGTATTGAGCTATTTCTCCCTGATTGTTTGGTGCTGCTCACTGCAAAATGTCTCGGCCTCGGAATTTTGACTTTTTCTAAACTCAATTTTCTGCAAAAAAAGCACAACACACCACCCTGCTACCTCTAACCATTTACTGAAGGGTTTTTCTATGAGATGTGTTCTAACCAAAGACATAAAGACAACAGCTATGCAGTCATTCCTGTGGCTGGGAAAAGGTGCAGTGGGCTACGTGCTCTGTAGCATTTCTATACATAGAGTGATATTGTATGTAATGGGATGTGAACTGCAGCTGTGCACCAAACACTGTCCCAGCTTCTCCTGGTTGCACTGGCCAGAAGCTGCTAATTAACACCTGCCAGGTTCAGGATTCTACACAGGCAGCAGAGAAGAACTGAGAGCACTCTTTCCCAGACAACCTGCAAGATCCCCTCGGATATTGAATCTTCCTATCCCACCACTGCTCTTCTGAAGATGACAAAATTAGATGAGGACCAAGCAGCCTTCCCAGAGCCAGTTTAAATTACTACTGAACATTATATTCTGTATTTGATCTCTAATTGGACAGTGACAGGCGGAATCATTACTGAGAGATTGGGATCCTGCTAGGACTGATGAGAGACATATTTTGACTGTATAAAGGACATAAAAATGGCAACATCTGTCCATCAGATTCCCAATTATCGACATTTCCTGAAAGCTCTGCTCTGCTGATTCCCACTCACTTCTGAAACGGAGACAGCAAACCAGGTCCAGGACTTTAGGCTGCCTCCACACTTCCATCAAGTGCCCCAGTTAAATTTCAGCAAAGATCACTGAGGTGTATGACAGCTTTTTTTACCTCTTCAAAATCCCTGAAAAAGTGTAACTATTAATACCTGGACATTTCACTCTTCTGAGAAATATTACTAAGGTATCCTTTCAAAAGAAATTGTTACAGCATACAGGGATTCCTAATTCAGCTCAGGCAGAGCTGTAGCAGAATTAAGCACTATGATACATTAAATAGAAATGACCTTGGCAAAAAAAAAATGGTTGGCAATATACCAGAAGCACTTTACTTACACAAAAATCAGAGTAATGAAGGGAATTGCTGTTCAGTGTCTACGACTTTTCACCTTGTAGGCAAACTGCAGTGGTGCAATTCCATTTGCTTATACAAATGTTAGGAGCGGAATAATAAATTTGCATCAGTTAAAACTTCATGCAATGAACTGGCCAAAAGCTTGGAATTTTTTTAAATTATCCAGTGTAATGACATGATCCTAGCACTACAAGTAGGCTTTAAAACTGACTAGAAAGCAGGTTAATGCAGACTGTTCATGATGGTAGTGGTGGATGGCTGTTGGCAAATTCTTCACAGAAACTTTTTTCACCAAAATTAGGAAAACCAAATGTTTTCACATTCTTATCCGAGTTAAGCACAACAACAAGTAAATCAGCTTTTTAAAAGCATTTGAACTTTAAGCAACTCCCCTAGAGGAAATTACAGAGCAATAAACATACTCTCCCTATGGATCACACAGGATAAATCAGTGCATCTTCTCCCACATTTATGAGCAGGTAGAATGGTTCAAATAACTGTAGGTAACAGCACCTGCCTTTTGCTTCTCTGGAGTCATTCTTTATAGGTTAACTTACCTTCACCAGTTGAATCACATCTTTTTGATGTGGGACTTGGGGTGCAGCTCAGAATTTTGAGGCAGTTGACACACAGTGTCTGATGTCAAAGGCAATTGCTGCTGTTCACTGTAGAGGAGCAAACCTGGCTGAAACAACAGGACACTTGACAGTAATTTTCAGTGTGCAAGACAAATAGCTGGATCCTGAGCAGCTGAATGGCTGGAATGATGGATGGGCACTGTGCAATAACAGCCATCACACAGCAGCTTAGAGCAGGGAACAGCAGCATCACGTTTGGTTTTACAGCACCAGTGAAAACACCACCAAGCTGCACTTGTCCAAATGTCCTGGACAGCAAGTGCTAGGCTGACCAGTGGTGCTTCAGACTGGCTAAAAGGGATTATTTGAACTATTGGACAATGCATTTGGCATTCTTTATATGTCTAAAGTTTATATGAAGGCAATGCTTGTGTCTTCCAAGTTCTTTACTTCTCCTGCTTCACCAACAGCAAACAGATCACACAGGACTTTAGCCCACACCACAGGAACCAGGGCAGAGATTTTTTACCAGGGCCCTTAGCACCACATCACCTTTGTGTAAGGACAAGAGAAGGACCACTGAGCTGGGTATTGTCACTCAAAGCCCTGCCAATACTTGTCACATTCCTCATCAATACCATAGGTAACCAGAGGTGTCCAAAAGAGCAAGCCAGCTGTTTAAAAGGCTGCATGCAGCAAAGCCACGGTGTGGCTGTCTCAGGTCTTGTGATTCTCATCGAGATTATCATAAAAACAAAAGATCAGGTTCAAGGTACCAGTATCCCTTTGGAACCTCCCATCTTGCCATCCATTTAGCAATCAAAGAGTGATGAAACAGGCTCTATTGGCTGCCCTTCTTCCCCCCAAGGAGTGGTCAGGATTTACTCCCAATCTTCTTTCAGTGTGCTCACAGTTTAACACATTGCTCTCCTCCTCCTTGTCTGTCTGCCTCTTCTTAGAAGCTCTAATTCATGATTTGGATAAGGTTAAAGCAATCCCAAATGATATCAAATAAATTCATAAAGCTATTTAAGAGTTTGTTGTTTGCTTTGAGTGGCAAGAAATGAAGACCAGAAACAGGAATTACAGTCACTGATGAACTTAACAGTTACCTTTAGGACAAGAAGGCTGAATATCTCTGAATCTGAACTCCCTATTACTGAACTCCAAAGCTAGAGTAAATGCCTTGTTTGATGTCCCCAGCCCTCGATAAATCACAATACAGCAAGTCACTGCAGCACTGTTTGTTAGAAGGAAGAGATGCTGACAGCTCAGTGAAGATAAGAAGCAAAATAACATTGAAAACAGATTCATGAAACACAAATACAGAAAGACCCAAGAATAGCTACAGTCCAGGAGCAAAATTATTTCAAAGACATCAAAAGAGGATCTTTAAACATAAGCAGTGCTGTCACAAACAACAACAATGTGAAATGAACCTTCTCAACTCTGACACTGCACATCAACCCCGTGCCTTTGAAAAGATGCAATATTCACACTCACAAATTACATCGGGCAGCCAAAGTACAGCATCACAAAGTACCGCTGAATAATGAAGAAAGGATGCATGGAAAGAATAAACACTCACAGTTTATCTGATCGTGACGGTTACACTCAATTTAGTGCTACTACCAGCTGGTAATTGGTAAATGGATGTCTGAATCGACTCAAAATTCAGGGCAGCATGGAAACATTACCAGAAATTTCATTAGGAGATGGAGGTTGCTTCCCTGCTTCTAGAAGCAAACAGCTTTTCTCAGCCTTTCAAAGATTTTAGTGCTCAGGACTCAGAAAAAGCCTGCTGTTCCTGAAAAAGGGTTAGCAAATGTCTGTCCTTGTCAGAGGCTGGATATACTACCAGAAAATTAAATAGTGAGCTTGTGACACAGATTTGAGTTGAAGAAAACTCCTCTCACCCAGTTTCAGCTGCATGTCTTGATCTCACTGCATGGAAAGAAACAGGGAGTGCCATGGAGTTGTTCCCCTGACCCATTTCAGATTTTCAGACCTGTGTGAATTGCACTCAGCAGCACACACTTCCCTCCTTGGACTACAAAGGGAGGCAAAACTGATGAGCTCAGGTTCAGGTATCTGAGAACCATAAAGTGGAACAGATGAATTCTGTCCTGAAACACAGCACGTCATCTCAGGATTATAACCCTGTTTTCTCAGCACACAACAGTCAATTACCTGAATATCCACAAAGGAATCAGGAATATCAAATGTGAGGAATACCTTCCTCACAGAAGAGCTGACATCTTCAAGAAGAGGAAAGACTCTAAAGTAAATTTTTCATATTACCCTCTCCTCCTTTCCAGGAGGATTTGTTCACATCTAGCTCCACTCTGCTGCATTTCACAGAGCTGAAAAACCTGACAGAATGGTCAGCAAGACCAAAGAACAGAGAGCTCTAGAGCAAGAGATGCTCGTGTTGAGCAGTTGTGCCAGGCTGCCGTATGTTTGCCTTCCTAGTCAGCACTCAGCATTCCCATGATGGTATCAGAGATCATCTGGATTGAAGAAAATTAGTATCTGTTGTTAATTACTGCCGTGGAGGCCTGGAAGAGTGCTGAGTGTATCTCTGGCAGTACACAATATTGATCAAAACATTAGATTTATTGGAGCTCACAAAACCAAAATAGCACTTTGACCAAACTTTTGAGAGGATTCAAATGAAATGAAAACTTATTAAAAAAAAAAACAAAAAAACCAAACAAAAACCAACCAAACAACAACAACAACAAAACCCCCACAAAACCAAACAAAACCAAACAAACAAACCCCCCCAAAAGAACCAAACAGGTAGAGAAATCTTGAAAGCACTTGCCTGTAGTCCAAAAGGAAAGGAAAATCCCAACCAAACCAAATCATAGCAAAAGTGCAGCTTAACCATCACATTATGGGTAATACTTTTTTAGCATCATTTGGAAAAGAACAATTTCAGTTTGGGGACTGACACATTTTATTTTCCTCACAAAAAAAAACCCCACGATGCCTGTCACATGATTTATCAAAACTGGGTTTAGGACTAACCTACTCTGGCTGAGAAAATGCTGAGCAGCCCATCATGAATCCTTCCTTTAAACAAAAACACAAACCAAACCCAAAAGACCCAAACAAACAAAAACAACAACAAAAATATTAACACTTAATTTTGGGTGTCTGGTCCTAGTGACAGCTGCCTTTAGGAGCTACAGACCACCACTGAGATGGGGGAGAAATCCCAAACAATGAGCACCAACCCTCAGGATATGGTCAGAAAGTACCTGAATGGTCTCAGGGAGTTGCTGATCTGCCTGATGATTTCTGCTGGTGGCTGGAACAGGTGAAAAGTGGCTGCAAAGAGGCAGCTCCTCTTCCATATAATGTATTATTCCAGTGTAAAAGTTTAATGTACCTATTTGAACAAGTAAAGTGTGCAGTCTGGAGCAGAATTTTCTTTTTGTCTCTGAAGACACAGTGCCTCATGAATCACTAAGTGCTACAGCCAGGACCCTAACATGCACTTAATCACAAGTTGCTTGTTGCTCTGTACACACCCAGGAGCAAGAAACAGCTTTATTATTATAATAGACACAATTACAGAAAGAATAAATCAGGAACCTCACACAAAACTCACTGGGCTTCTGGGACAGATCTGCTCA
Organism: Drymodes brunneopygia; assembly: GCA_013400955.1. Classification (NCBI taxonomy): domain Eukaryota; kingdom Metazoa; phylum Chordata; class Aves; order Passeriformes; family Petroicidae; genus Drymodes; species Drymodes brunneopygia. The sequence goes on along the minus strand of VZTZ01045713.1, from coordinate 473,563 downwards.
CAGCTGGAAGCCTAAGATGTTTAAGGGTGGCTGAGCTTTAATACAATTTTTGTAAGATTTTTGCAGTGCTGCTATAAAAGCCTGTGGCACAAATCATGATTGGAACAAGCAGACCTTCCCTTCTGACTTGGCTGTGCTGCAGTTTGCTTCGTTTAATGTTTCATGTGTTTATATCTTTGCAGTTTAACTGATGGTTGTACTGAGCTGTTGCCCAGTTACATTCAGCCCCAGGAGAGGAAAGAGGAATTAATTTCACTGTTACCTTCAGTTATTAAGAATTTGCAGTACTCATGACCACGGTCTCTAACTCACTGGAAGGATTGAAATTACTGTTCTGTGAAAGACTGGCTTTCTTTGGCTTTAATGCTGAGCATACAGCCTAACCTGTGAAAAAGAAAGCAATGCTTGGCTTTGAAAAGAACGACACCACTAAACTTGTCATCTGCTGATATTAACAATTTATTTTTCACTGTTCTTCTGCTGCTATGCAAGCCACAATGGCAACTGCATCTAGCAGTGTTATTTAACTCTGCTTTACTAATTCATTATGTTGGACCCATTTGAGAAGGTATAGGTTCAAAAGACTGCATCTTGCCAAATTCTGAGAACTGTATTCCCTGTTCTCAAAAATTACTATTTGTAGCAGAGTCACCCAAAATGTCTTCTCTCCCCTTTTCATGAAAAGTCACATTTTTCACAGTCAATCTTTTTTGTTAATTTAACCATTTAATCAAAACATCCATACCAACTTCTTCGGACCAAGACAGAAGAAAACCGTGGCAGACGGAACAGGGAAAATAGCATACACACACAAAAGGACAAAGGAGAATTTTTACTACAATTTCAAAGCAGTTTCTGCTGGAAGAGGAAGACAGAAGAGCTTTAATGTTCATGCCATGCACACAGCAGGCTGGCTCCAGCTGCCAGGCTTTATTTGTGGCAATACTCCAGAACAAATTGTTTGGCTGATGGTTCCGTAAAGCCATCCGGAGAAATGTGAAAGTCAGGCAGGGTGGTTCTTCCTCTCACACGTTCCCATCAGGAAGAAAGCTTCTCAAAGACAAATCAGATGCTAGGTACATCTCTGTAATGAGAGCTTTACTAAGGTTACAAGATGGTAACTCATGTAAAAACAGTGAAATAAAAAACTGAAGGAAAAAATCCTGTTAAACCACGAAAAACTGCAAAAGCTTCAAGAAGTTAGGAGTGTAAGCTGACCTCTATTGTTCCATATGTACAACTTACACATTTAAATCTTATTCTGACATTAAGAACAATGTCTGAAAAACTATTTTTTTCTTAAACTGGAGAGTCTTTCTTTATCATCGTTATCTGACAATCCAAGTCCCAAGTCCAAGTTATCTGACAGTCGCATTTCTTCAGCAACTCCAGTAAAAGCACTCATTTACAACATAAATCAGATTCATGTAAAAACCAGCACGACAAAGATATGGGGTCTTCAGAAAATAAAACATCCTGTTTGAAATATTTAGCATCACTCTGCTACTCAAGAGACACAGGTTTGATTTATGCTGGTAAATTAAACTGTGCCAAGGAACATTCCCAGGTGCTGGAGTGCCATCAACTCCAGCTGTTAAACTGTAATCGTGATCCACAGCATCATTTTGGCCATGGCCAGCTGTCAGTGAGCCAAGAAATGGCAGAGCCCAGCTCAGGAATTAACACAGTGCAGAGAGCAGCCCATAAAGCTGCCCAGATGTGGTCACTTCATTGGCACAGTCAGGGGAGCTGAGTAAGAAAAGGCTGTTTCATGCAAGGTGGTCTCAGTGCCAAAGAAGTGCTGTGAGCATGTTTAGTTTACAAGCATCATTTCAACCACTCAGAACTGACACGGGAAACAAGATGATGCATTCCAAAATTAATCTAAGGTTTGATACTTCCCTTCAGGAGAGTCATCCAAGTTCACAGTTAAATGGCATTTAGTTTACATACTGAAATTTGGCAGAAAGTAGCCTAAGCTTTCCAACCAACAGTTCAGCATCTTTCTGCTGCTCCAAAGACAGTCCTTGGTTACATTCTCATCCATTTCAAACAGCACCAGCACTGGTTTATCATCATTACAACTAAACAACTGCAGTTCTTCAGAGAGAGAGAGAGATTGCACAGCTTCTTGCAGTACATAATTTCCAGACATACAGAAATAAAATGTTTATATCCTACTACTTGGGTAATATGTAACAATATATCATGAAAGGTCTCACCTCCATTCCACGAATCCACAGCTTTTTGCTGAGGTGTGAAGGAAGAGTGCAAAAGAGGAGCAAGTTTAACAGTGCAGGGTTGGCTACTGAAGCTTGTCTGCTTGCACTTCCTTAGTACTTCAATTTCAGGGTTGTCTACTCAAGATTTGAGCTACTCTGACCAGTCTCTGCATGATAAACTCAGGGTGACGGAAGGAAACAAGCGCAACATAACACAAACATTCTGCTGGACTGTATCCTTTAATAACATTCCCCATGAGAGGTCACCAGGCTCCTTAAAGCCAGTGAGTTGTGAACAGCATATCCATGAACTGCATGTTAAAGGAAAACAGCCTGTAATCCCCCTATTAATCCTTGGCACCAGGGCACACACAGTGTAATGACAGACTGCAGCAGAATAATTTGAAAACTTTATTCCACAGGGCCATAATTAGATCCTGGCTGTAATCCTTTAATTGCCAATATCATCTAATGCATTACAGACATACCACACAACCACACGAGCAAATGTGCTGAGAGGTTGTGCAAGAGCCACAGCAAAGGCAACAGCAGAGCCAGGGATGCAGGCTGTTAAACAAGGAATAATTCATAAATATGAGAATATACAACCTAGAAACACCAGGATTTCTACTCTCACTTTTCGGATTTGTTGCACCAGTATTTGGTGTCCCAGAGCAGTGGACTGGATGCACAAGTTGGAAGTGTTGAAAAAAATCTGTCATAAATTGTCCCTTATGTCACTAGACCACCAAGAAAAGTGCAGAAATAGATTACTGGCAATTCTTTGGAAAGAAGTTATGAGGACTTACACTGCAGTAGATGTCACATTTTTCAGTCCAAAATGGAGTGAAACCACAACAGACCATACACACAGAACAGCACACACTCAGCTGTCAGTTCTGTACTCCTCTGTGGGCCAGGGAAGTCCCCACCAGCAACACCTCTTCAATAGTGTTTTAACTAATTCTTATTGGAACTAACCCAAGTACACTCTGCACCCAACGGCAGATTATCATTAGCAATAAAATTACAAGCAATATAGGTTTACATTAAAAATATATTTCGCCTTCATATCAACTGTCAAAGGCAGTGAACAATTTTCCCTCTGTAAAAGTAGCTGCAACTCTTGTCATTACCCCATAGGGTGCTGGAAAAAAACAATAGCACAGCAAACTGCTGAAAAATTGCTTGAGAGGAACACAGCCTCCCAATTAAACCAGTCTGCTCCTTTACTTACTGATAGGAACACACAAAGCAGGGCACCACTTCTTTAACTGCATCACTAACTCAAGATATATGGTGGCAATCATTCTCATAAGTACTCTCTATTCAGTGACAAATCCACATCCACTCCCTTTGTTTCCTATGCAGAGAAACACCTCTGTCACTCCCTTGCCCTGTTTAAACTGCAAGATAAATTGAAAATGAGGATGAAATTCCTTCATGATTTTCATATATTCATTAATAACACAAGACACCATGTTTGTTGGAAAATGTAAAGTCTTTAATTTTAGAATAGTCTAAAGCAATTGGGAAGATGTAACAGGTTCCTGGAATCAGAAGCAAAGCAGCACCCAACCTCAAACTAGGCCTAAGTAAGAAACTAATACTAATAATACAAACTTGTTATATTCACCAGCATGAACCCCATGCCTTTTCCCAGTATGACAGGATGTTATTAATACACTGGTAAAAAATTAAAATCTCATTTAAACCCCCAAAAGAGTTACAAAATTCTCCTTCTTAATTCCAATTTCACCCAAAGGAAAGTTGAAAAATAATCCAAATGTCCTCATTTAGCTTGACCTCTACTTCAACCATAGCTGAAGGCAGCAGATGGGTTCTCAGGCTCCTCCAGAGCCTTTCACCTGCCCGGCAGGAGAGAGCTGCAAGACACAAATGCCACTTGTACAGGCACTGCTTAGGGTGGACAAAAGCTCCTTCTTGAACACTGTGCCAAGTGCTGGTAGAGCTGAGAAAGCTGCAGAGAGCTCTGTGCTGCGAGATCACACTGTGGCAGCTCCGTGTGCCCGGGGGAACAGCTGTGCCAGCTCGCCCTTACCTTGCACCAGAGACAGCTGCAGATTATCAGGGGTTAATCTTTCATAAGAACAGGCAGGAGGTGTAACTAACACATAACAGGTTGGCACAGCAAGACCCAAGCTGTGAACACACCAGCAGGACCACACAGGTGGTTCATTTAAACAACATCAAGGTAAAAATCCTCAGGTTGGTTGGAAGCCAAAGCAGTAGAACAGCATCCTCCAGCATTTTTCCTGGGTAGAGTGCAGGAACAGCAGCAACCCCTCCTCAGCTCCATCAGCCACACTGCTTCAGTGTTCCACCCACAGTGCCCAGAGACCAAAATCAGGGTGGGATTTTTTTTCCCCCTCAAACTTTGAGCCTTTAAGAATTAGATGCCACATCTGTGCATCGTATCACAGAATTTTATTAACAGAATGGAAAAAGCCCTGCAAGAGGATGAATGAACCAACTTCTTTTAGATGCTCACATGATAGGATGAGATGATTTGTCCTCAGAATGTAATTATGCACTTTTGAAGCCAGAGTGACCATGTCAGATATCTGCACCTGAGGATTTGTCACTTATGTCAGAGCAGACATACTGGGTGCTAAGGTATTGTCTAAGAGGCAGGAAAATGTCAGGAAAAAGCACACAGAAATGAAGTGACCTGCCTGAAGTGATGCAGCATGGGCAAGAATGACATGGGAAGTGGCTGTAATAAATGGACAAGAATATAGAATAGTATCAATATAGGATCAATAATGCCAAAGAGAAATCTTTTCCACTGACTTTGGATCAGGCCCTGGATATTGACAGAGGAGCCATCAGAGGTGAAACAGCAAGAACAGAAGTGACCACAAAAGCAAGACATGAACACAAACCCTTCTGATTCTTTCTTCCATCACATGTTTAGCCTGCAGAAAAGAAAGCTAAGCTGGAAAGTGAAACAGACACTCCCTTTCACTACTTTGTGTTTCTCTTTACCTTTTGCAAAAATGCTCTTGCTAGAGACCAGTGTATGAGCGTGAGGTAAGTGGCTATTTCACAGTTTTACCTGAGTTTTTATTCCCTGTAACTATCTGAAGGTAACACACAGCATTTCTCAATATAATGCAACACACTTTCCCATTAGGCTGGAGGCTGCATATCTCTGCTCAGTATCCCTGGTAGTTTCTACTAAGGTTTTAGCTTGTTCCATCTCCAAAACTTGTTTGACACAACAGCAATTTTTCCAGGTGAGAGAGAACCCAGCAATCATAAAGAATGAATTATTTACAGAAAGATCAGTACTCCAGTACACGTCAAGACTTCACTAATTGCAGCTAATTGAAAGTGCCACACTAAACATATGCACAATCCTCCTCAGGTTCATATAAGTTTCAAGTGTTTTTAAATACTACTGAAATAAAAGGGAAAGGCTCAGAAAATTGTTAGCAGGAAACAGTACCTTCCAGTTCTAGAGCACTGACTCAAACCAAGTCAAAGTTAATCAAAGCTAGAACACACCATCTGCTATCTGGCTCAGGGGGGCAGGTAATCCCTTTTTCTAACGGGCACACAGGATCATAAACCTTCAACAAAGCCAAAAGCCCCAATTACATTCATGCAGATCAGGCTGAACTTGTTGCTGCAGTTTAGCTTCCCTGTGCTCTGCCTCCATGCAGTCCCTCCACCTAAGCCATGCTGCTGATCTAGACCTTCAGAGAGTTTTTCAATCCATTTTTAAGGCATTCTACAAACCAATTAAAAAAACCCAAACAAACTAGAGGAACCAACTTCACAAGACTCATTTAGAAAGCAGTAGCAAAGCTCAAGACCAATTTAGGTCCAGGTTCATTGTGCTATTCATAAACTTGCAGTTTTACGAAGCATGGTGAAGCACTCTGAAGTTCATTGTGTTCAGGAAAACAGGGGTGGGGTGGAGTTGCCTGCAAGGTTAACACTTCATCTCACAGACATGTCCTGTGATCACCAGGGACAAAACAGGATCACAACCCCTTCAAAAACAGCTGTAAGAGCAGTAAACCTTGACCCTCACAAAGCTCCAGAAATGCATTATGTTTAGAGAGAGCACTCCTTAGGAAACCATGCTGATGTGTCAGTGCCTGGAACTGGACTAGGTACCTGCTGGCCCTTCTTGTTTACAAGTCTTGGCTTCAATTCCTTCCTCCATCCAAAATTATTCAAAGCCAATCCACATGCTCCTTCTTAGGGGCACCCAAAACACAAGGTGAGGTGATAATTTCCAGTGTCATTGTGGCAATTCATTAACTATTTGCAACGAATCCATAAATGTAACTGAAAAGGTAAGCTTACTTGCCCTGAAGCTCAAATTAGCCCAACAGCAGAAAAACAGATGGGGCTAATAACTCACTTTTGCATTGGTCCCCTGACAAATCTCACCTTGGACTTTTTTCACCTCAACAACTATTACAAATTCACACAGTCTGTAGCAGGTAAGTCAGCCTTCCAAAAAGTTGAAGAGCAGGGAAATTCAGCTTCAGATCATTCAAACATCCTAAACATTCTTACTATCTGTATCTTTTCATGAAGAGCAAACGAGCACATTTCCTTGTTTGTTTTCAGTGCAGGTCTTGCTCACTTCCTTACAGCTTTTTTTTCTTCCCCTAAACAAAATGGGTGCCCATACCTTACGTCAGAAGTTTTTAGCAAAAAATTACCCACCTCCTGCAAATTTCCAGATGCCTTAATACCTGGCTAGAGCTGTTTGCAAGCCACATGTAACTTCCCATGCTACTTGCCCAGCATTCCCTATTTTGTATCACCATGAGAGTGTGCTGGTGCCTCAGCAACCACTTTCTGAGTGCACCAAACGTGTGACTCTTCCTCTGAAGCCTGACTCCAGCCATGATGTCCTCATGGCTCTGGATTCTGCTGTACAGGCCAAAATCCTAAGTAGGCAGCAGTGTAGTGACAAACCTGAAATGTAGATTTAAACACAGACAAGCTGATGTAGGAGTGGAACAAGCTACAACAGTACACATTATAATAGAATATCCATTTCTTAGTGAGAAGATTGAGCAAATTATGCTTCAATGCTTTTCCCCTGAGTGCTGAGCTTTAAGTTCAAAAGCATTCAGAAGCAGGCTTGAGTCCTGCAGTTCCATTTTGTTTAATTTCTAATTTATGTTGAAGAAATAATTGCTTGGTCTCAATCCCTCTGTGCCAGCTAAAATCAAATTGATTTGTCTTATAAAATTCTTATTGGGCTACACAAACTGTACAAAACCTCTGCTGACAGAGATAGGATAAATATCAGCAGTGACAGGACTCGTAGGATTTCCTACTCTGCTAGATTTAAACCATAGAAGAACAAAAGCTCTGTCCAAAACACAGAAATCACAGAAATGTGTACTTATAATAGAGTAGTAGTTAAGCCCTGGAACAGCTTGCCCAGGTGCTCAAAAACCTCCATTCACAGAAATTTGACTGGCCCTGAGCAAACAGAGGTGATTTTGAAGTGAGCCCTGCACTAAACAAGAGTCTGGACCAGAAACCTTCAGAGGTCCTTTCACATTCAGTCTGTGTGATCCCACAAACACTGACACACAAATGCAAAGCCAACCTCATGAGATGAAGTGGGGGAGAGTAAATCAGGACTACCACAAACATTCATAAAGATGTTAACAGCTTTTATTTCACTGGTGCAAGGCCTGTGAGTCATCCACCACTCACCAACAGCGAAACAAAACATCATCTCCTAAAAAACAGTTTCAGAAAATTCAAAACAAAGGAACAGTGGCTATAATAAACTTCGTACAATACTGTAAATCACTTTGTATCATCCAAACATGAACAGAGCAGTTTCTATCATACATGGCTTATTTTTCCCCCAAAAATATACCAGCACAACTGCAATACATGCCTCACACCTGGAAATGCATAACACCACTCCATGACATTGATAGCTGTTCGTGCTTAGAACTAGTCATCAATTCACCCTACCAATATCATAAAATACAAAATAATATGAAAACCTACATTGACAAAGTACTGTCCCAATCCTGCAATCTATTCCATTTGGGTAGGTACCTGTATCCCTTCCAACTCCCCTAAAGGCAATGTGGTATTTAGTGCTCCATTGCTAAAGGTTTGATTGCAAACTCAGGGCACAAGTGGGAAAGGTTTAGATCTTTCCACAAGCAGTAAAACACTGCCTTATTCTTCTAGATTCAGTTTCAGTAGTATTTGCACAACCTCCTAAACCGAGACTTACCTATTTTCAATTACCTCACATTTAGGAAGAAAAAAGGAAAGGCTCTGAGTAGTCAGCAGAGAAATGGCTCGTACTGAAATGACTTGGGGCTGTAAGCTGTGCTTTAGTGCACAATGGTGATCCAAATGCCTCAGTTTACCACATCTTGCTTCAGTATTTACAGTATCTGCTGCCTTCCTCTGCACTGCATGAGTTTCTTCACCAGCATGGTGTCAGAGATCTTATTTCCATTGGATGAGCATTATGACATGACTCCAAAAACAGGATTATGACGACAAATACTAGGGCCATACTCTTCATAGTCCTTCTTGGTGTGACATACTTGGAAAAACTCTGGCTATAAAAATATCAAAACAAATCCCCCCAAAAGCATGAGAATGTAAGTAGAAAAAACCAACAAAAAATAACATCTTGGCATTTCTGTAGATTGCAGCTTTATGCCATAGTATTACATTTTGAAATATAATAAAATGAGAAATATTAGGGACATGAATACAACTTATCAAGAGAAGTTTGTCTGGTCCTAGGACTGCTTTTCAACACAGCAGTAAGAAATCCCACTTGGCAGATAGCAATTGTTCCCATTTTCCTGTATTTGCTTCTCTCTTGCATTTAAGACCATTGATTTGGATTCTGTATTTCTGAAGTCCTAATTAATCTCTAGTGCTGATTTAAGGAATAAAGGCATTATACTGCAACAATCATATAAAAACTACTTCAGAATTATGTCAACTCAAAGCTCCCATTTGCCCTGCACAAATTTTACTGAGATAAAACTTGGCTAAGGATTCCAAAGTGTGACACAGTTTAGGCTGTCACAACGAAAAAGTTTAAAATTTAGTACTCAGATCAAATACACTCATAACTCAACATGCAATAAAAATTAGGAACAATTCTGATGAAGACTTACTGTTGAAGCCAGCATGGAACCTCCAAACCAAACTGCGTAACGCTGCATGTGATGTGTTATCACTTGAACTTCCACTGGTTTGGGCTAAGGAGAACAGTTCATATTTAGTTGGTTTTCAAACTTAACATGGTCAGAACCAGACACCTTCAACCCTCCATTCACATCACCACCACACTTATTGCTCAGGTATGTTCCCTCTAGGAGACCAAGTCATGAAACTCTTCATGATAACTATGATGAAGGACACAAAGTAAGTCCCTCTTGGCTACTGCTCACACATCTCCTAGAAGGAAAACCAGAACTGCGCACAGTAATTTTTAGATTCCTGTAAAGATGTCACACAAGGATTTAACGACACATAAAACACATACTACTTATTTTACACCAACGTATTTTCACTAGTGAGGGGTAAATTTTGAACTTGAGTTCTGTCACGAATCATGTAATTAATGCACTTGAAACGCTCACTTACTTTTATCCGACCACCACTGAGCTCCTCACTCAGCCGCAACCTCGCATCCACCACTCTCTTCAAATCCCTTTGCAGTCGTCGTCCAAAGTCCCTGAACATCGTGGATCCTCCTGAGAGGACCACATTCTGTGCAGAAATTAAAGATGTGTTTTGTAAATTCATCTTCAAGGAAGTTTTCCAACAGCCAACACTGCAGAGGTGACTATTTGCATCTCAGCATCATTAGGAAGCTGACAAGGAGGGCAGAACACCTTAAGCACCCCCCAACTCACAGGAGGTTCATGGCTCCCCAACTTTTCTCCTTTAAATAGATTTATGTAGAATGGGTTATTACAAAAGAGGATTCCATGAAAACCATGAGCTATTACCCTACATGTGCAGAGCAGCACAAATAAGATGCTTCATCAAGAAGTTTCTCTGGGGATGTACAGAGCAAGCAGTTTTAGCCCTGACACTGAAGAAGGCTCAAGCCTCATCATATTACTTATCCTTCCAAAAGCAAATGTGCTACAGAATTATCTAGAACTTGGTGGGTTTTTTTTTGTTTTAATTTCCAGAGTTCTTCAAAAAGGCACCAACACCTTCACAGAGAATTGCAGCACAGAGGAAGGTATGATACCTCTTCCCAAGCTTGTCTGGTATCACTTAGTTTTCAGAGCAGAACCGAATGCCTCTCAGCCTGGGCTTGTACTTGGATTCCAAACAGACATTTTAGAATTTCCCATCCCTAATTCTGATAACATTGCAGCATCACAGACTAACACAGAAGTCATTTCAAAAGTGGGGGATTCAAAACAGGACCCCCAGGACTTACATCAGTGGCAGCAAAAATGCAATTCATGATCACAAAAAAGAACTCAACGTGACAAAACTGCACATGTGCCTTTGCACAGCGCTAAAACCACTCACATGCCTTTGACACATATCCACAAGGAACTCAGATGAGGAGTTCACTGTACACAGGTCTAAGGATTATCTATCAATAACATTTTTTGACATTGCAGACCAAGACTGCACATAATGAAACAATCCCTGACCCACTATTTTCAGCCTGCACAGGGATCTGAAGAGTCAAAGACATGCATAGTAAGTGTTCACACTTGCAGGGTGCAGAAGTGCTTGGATTTTAAGCAACAGATAACCAGGGAAAGCTTATTTGTACCTTGTAAAGTGAGAAGAAAGCTGTTTGTTTATTCATGAGAAAAAAAATCCCTGCACATCATAAAAACCATTACAGTAGGAAAAACTCATTTCTTCACAGCTTCAGATTATCTACAGAATAAAAGAATGCATAACAAGGCAGGTGTTCTTTAAAGAGAAAAGCACAAGTCCTCACAACGTTACTGAAACGTTTCCAAAAAGAAAAGCGGAGGACAGAGAAGAGGAAAGGAGCCAGAAATCACAGCTGGTCCTAAAGTTAAAGCAGGAGGGAGGATTCCCCCTACTCTCCCCATACACAAGAACATCTCTTCCCCTGCATCAAAGTGGTCATGCACTCCACTTGGGAAAAAGAAATTGCTAATGGGCAAAAAAAGACAACAACCAACCTGAGTGATGAAACAGCAATTAAAAAGATGCCATCAGAAAATATTACCCAGAGATAATGAAGTTGGCAAAGAATGTGAAAGCAGTAATTCTATTCAAAGCAAATTAAATGTCAAGCATACTCCATAAAGTGGACAATGCTACCACTAAAAATAGATTCCAGAATAAACCAGAGAATAATTTTTCTAATACATCCAAGACCAATTCATGTAACTACAGAGTTAGTAGCATCATTGGGAGGACCTTTCCACCCAGTTACCGTTCCAGGGTTAGAGGCTAAGAAGTTACAGCTTATTCAAATTATGATTATTCAAGTGTTTCTACACACTAAGATCAGTTCATCAATAACACTGCCCAAGGAGAATAGAAGCACCAAGGTACAAATTTTGAAAAGATGAGTCACCTCATTATCATATATCTGGACCAGCCAGGATGAGCAAAATTCTGGATATAAGTAACTACGTGACACCAACTGCCTGTAGAAGATGGCAAATTATACAGTTACAGTTCTCCTGCTCCCTGCACTTCTTGTCAGTGCCAGACCAAATCCATGCTAACGAAGTCTTTAGCAGAAGACTTTTGACATACAGCCTTCAGCAAGTTCTCAACTCAGCAAGTCAGGCCAGAAGCCAGGAACTCCTCACTTACAATGAAAGCAGAATCCATATCCATTCCAAACCCCTCAAACACCACACCCACCACTTACAAAGGACACAATAAACTTGAGATGAGATGGTCAGATTAAAAAAAACAAAAACAAACCCCAAAAAATGACCAAGGGAGCACCACCCACCTCACCTCTCAAATATAACTGCTAGAATAAATCTGAGTGATTCCAATAACTGCTTAATAAAAAACAAAAATGAAGCATGCTAAATATGTCTATAGAGAAAGCTTACTAGTGATGTTTGGGTTTTCAGCCTGTCAGGGAATCCTCTGGCCTCCCAGAAAAAGACATCAAAGAAGTTAGGCTTTAAGTATCTGTTTCCAGCTGATTCCTTTAAAGAAGACTTCTTCTGATCTTACTCTGCTCAAACACACTTCAGCTGGTTTAACAGCTCTGAGCAGCCCACATGTTTCTCAGCTAACACCAATTATCATACCTGCTGATGGAAAGAGCCTCCAGCTGGTTTTCACTTTTATAGCTAACTGGCTGAACATTTAAGTTGTTCTGAAAGAATGTGCTCCCTTAGCAGAGAGGGAAACCACACACCTAAAAAAGTTAACCACTACAAGCAAACAAATGAAAAACAGGCTATTTCTGGAGGGAAACCAGGGCAGGGGAGACCAATCACAGAATCATTAAAGGTGGAAAAGAACTCTAAGATTATTAAGATCATATCAGAGGGCTGTCAAAAAATTTCTCCATTCTCATCTGTACCTTTTGCTTCTCTTATGAACTCTGTGGTACTGAATTTCTTGTTGGACCATTTCTGGTATTATGCCTGTACAGTGTAACACTGCAGAGATATGAAACTACCCAACAAAGCAACCCAGCTCCTGCAACAGAAATATCTGACTAAATCAAGCTTACATAAAAATTCCAAAGAGTGAAACTAGGTCCTGAAGAACTCAGCACTACCAAACAGAAGGTGCTGAACTGGTTTGTGCATCTCCACACTGCACTGTGGTGTGAGCACACTCTCAGCTGGACACATCAGGCTTTGCAGAACCAAACTGAAAAGCATCCCCTGCTTTTCTGGAAAGTAAGAACAGACCCCATTTTCCCTTCTTTCCAACTGACAGCTTAAATTAAAGTTAACATGATGCGACCAGACCACCAGAGACACATAATGAGATCAATGTAAGCATGTTAATAAAAATTATTATGGGTAAAACCAGGAAGGTTCATAAGCTGAAGCCAAGCACTTCATTAGCAAGTGAATCAATTAAGCTACATGTCTCTGTTAATTTGGTTAAAACAGGGCACTATTTGCCAACACAGTACAGAAAGTCTAAGGATAAATATTGTTCACATCGAACAACAAATATAGTACTAAGAAGTAAAATTATTGTGAGAAACACTATTTGTTAAATACATTTACTTCTAATAATAAAGAAACCATTCCTTTTTCCTTAAAATCATGATTTTTAATGTTCATTTCACATTTCAATTAATAGCAAGGCATTTGAGCATGACTTATGGTGGTGCCATTCTGCAGAAATGTGCCTCAGACACAAAAGGAACCAGAAAACCCTGCAGATGCACTGAGCTACTGTTAAACCAACTAGCAGGAGTACAAATTTACTTATTATCTTCCAAATTTATTCACAGCTGTGATAGGAATAAGCAGGGCTTCTCCTCAGTACTCCTGTGCTACAATGACAGAGTTAATACTCAGGGCTTCCACTTGAACACCACAGGAAACAGAGCAGGAATGCTGCTCCTTTCCCATGTCCTGTCATGGAGCCAGCAGATCCCATGGCCTGGCAGTGTCCTCACCCTTCCCTCACCTCCAGAGCCTCCCCACTCTGCTCTGGGTCAGTAACAGGGAATTTCCGTGGTGCTGGAGCACAGATCAGCAAAGCCAATCCAACAGTGCCATCTACCCACCACGCTGTGCAGCTGGAGCTGCTCTCACACCAAGAGTTTCTATTTAACAGCAACTGAAGCAAAAAGTGATGTCAGGGGGTTCCTACCACCCCGTTATCCCCTGCACCTGGGACCTCTCCAGTGTTTGAGGATGGGCTCTTGTGAGCTGGGCAGTTTAACTTGCTGAGTGAACATTGACACAGCAAGTGCAGTCCAAGTCTTAACTGTAGCAGCAAGCTTGACTTAACTATTTCATTAAGTTTTCATTTTGAGAGAGACCAATCTGAGTCCACAACAGCTGCACACCCAGCTAAGAAGTCACCTTCTCTAACAAAAAGAGCCAATTTCTCAAAATCTTCTCTCCATGCACCTGTGTTTCCATGGAAAACCTGGATAATTCATCTCCAGTAAAACACCACACTTGCCAATATCCTACAGTCCCCACCTCATGCACAGTTTTGAGAAGTTGGCTTAAAAGTTTGAGGTGAAGGATGTTGTAATTTGATTCAGCATGATCTGAATCACAAAAGTTTAAACATGCTTGGCTAGGACCTTTCAGAGGTATTTCTGACAGAATTTACCTGGCTTCAGATGTCTTTTATCTCAAATTCTTTCATTCAGATATTTGTGCTAAACACACAGCAGAGAAAAGTTGAAAGAAATCAATTGCTGGGACAGTCAGTGACCCTACACTTCTATCCTTTGTACTGGGAGAAGACAAGGACCTCAGAGCTGTTACTACTGTTCTCAACTCTGAAAGTACCTAGGGAGAGACTCTGGATAAGGAAAAAGAAAGCTGAAGCAGAGTGTAGAATAAAAGTGATAGTTTCTCAGCCTGCTTACTAACAAAAAATACTGTCGATTAGGATAGCAAGCAGTTTTTAAAACTCTTCAAAACCCTCTGTCCACCTCTGAACTTACTGTAACTACATTCAGTAAGAGACTGTTTTTGGACAGTGCCAAAACCTCATGTCCCAACTGACAAATGTTAGGACAAGTTTCAGAGCATTTCCAGGTTGAAAAGAGACTTTCAAATACCCTGCAACTACTGTGGCTGTACCTCAGGAGCAGATGTTCATGACTGCTGTAAGTTGGGTGTGCAGCAGTTATACAGAGCTCACTGGTGTGCTCACAGGAACCTGAAAGCTCGAGAAGGGTCCCATTTTTGTGCAGACCACAGCCCCCATCATGCTACTGCACTCTCCCTGTAATTTGTCTGCATTTCTGAGTTATGCCATGTATTTATATATTTATGTTCTCAGTTATGCCATGTATTTATATATTTATGAGTTATGTACAAGGAGAGGTTGTGGAACAATATTTTAAGAAAAATTGAAGCTAAGAAATTCTCAAAAAAACAGAACTAGATGAACTATACACCATTCTTCCCAGAGAATGCCAAGGGTGATGGAATGTCTCACTGAGCCCCAGAAATGCAGGAATTTTGCTACATGAAGGATGGGCCATTTTTTCAGTGGAATTCAACACACAAAAGCAATCAACATAGCCAGGATGCCAAGTGTATCAGCCATATGGTAAGATCCAAAAATCACCTTCTCTGTAATTTCTCATTTCATTTGAGCACTCATTTTAAATTTCACTCTGCTTTCTGAAGCTTTGGGTTTGCTAAAAAAAAAATAAAACAATAAACCCACCAAACCCCACCTTATTTCTTCAAATTTCAATGCAAGTCCCCTGGTTTCAAACCCATACCTATCTCCTATTTTAGCAGAGAGCAACTCATCTCAAGCAATCCAGATCTCTCAGCTCTGCTAGAGAATACAAATCAGTTTCTCCAAGCAATCACATTAAGATGGTGTAATCGTGGGAATTCGAGAGTGCATTGTTGGCAACCATTATACAATTAAAAAAGGCTTCATCACGTATGAAAGGATGTTTGTGCTTGTTATTGAATGGCGGCAGGTTATGGGATCTTGTGGAAGCACAGAGAAGCTGACTTCAGTTGTGGGATGAATTTTGGGGTGCACCCCCCTCACCCCAGGCCCCAATGGGATCTAAGAAATGCTCATTAGGCCTCAGCCCTGACAAACTGCACTTGGACTAAGCCTTTCTTGAGCTTAACAGAAACACTGTCTGCTCCCAGAACTAACAGGTGCTCAGTGAGAACCTGTCTTTGAACAAACAGCCTTGGAAACTTATTTTTCTTGCCTGAATAACAACTCAAGTGAAGGAATATTTCTGTAATTGAATTTTCAAAGAAACCAGGGACTATTGGTATTAACACACTGTGAGAAGGAAGAAGATTTGGCTGGAGAAGAGGGCATTTGTCCATGAGAAAGAACAACAACACAGTGCAAGGAACAAGTGGAGGAAGTGGGCATGGACTATAGGGTGGGATTACTACCCCAAAGCCCTCCAACCCATTTCCAGAAAGGCCTGAAAGAACAGACTGCACATGGTCTTTATCCCTTTACCCCAAACCTACTGCTGTGTGCTCAGACAGTAGGTCAGAGACTAACAGACCAATTCCCAGGCCAAGTGTGTAATTTATTAATAAAATTTTCAGACCCTCTGACTTCTGTCATTCCTTTTGACCCATGAGCATTTATGAATTTTAGGTTCTTTCCTCTCCTTTAGGGTGGGCTGTCACAGATCTGGCTAAAGAAGTCTTATCAAGGTTCCACTGGTCCAAACATCAACATGAGGTAAGATTAATTGGCTTGGTAAGAGAGATCTTGACCAGATTAGGAAACAGGGATACTGGCAATAAAACTCAGAAATACCACAGGACATCAAAAGATGGGTTGTGGAACAATGATTCAATGGCCACAAACCACATAAAATCTGCATAGTATTAAGTATTGAGGTATTTTCTGCAGGAATACTGGGGAAGAATCCAAATATATTTGATAGAAACTCAGCTCCAAAGCACAGGGCCTTGGCTGGCCACCACTCAGCACTGTGGGCAAGAGAAACAGATAAATCTCAGAGAGAAAGTATGAGTGGAATATTTCTGCACCCAAACACTGTTTTAAACCATGAGAACAATAGATGGTCCTCCCTTGAAAACAACCTTGCTTAAATAAGGTATCAACTATTACCATTAATAGCAACTGACATCTCTCAGAACATTCAACAGGGAATTGTGAAACATGATTTTAATAAAGCAACTACAATGAAAAATAGAAAAAGGAAAAACTAAGTCTCAATCACTGGCAAGCCAAGGGAAAGTTATTTGTCTGCTGATTATAATGAGGCAAAAGAAACTTAAGCTCAAATTTTAAACACCACTTCCTAAGTCAGTACCAAGCCCTACCCTACCTTGCAAAGACTCTGTTGCTGTGGGGAAGCTTTGGCCTTTCAGGTAAAAAGCAGAGACCCTAAGCACAACCACACACTAAAGGGTTCCTTAACCCTTCTGCTGCCTAAGCTTGAAGCCATTGAAGACATCTACTGCAGAACTCACATATGAGCCTGTTAATTAGTTGAACATCCCCTGTAAACCTGCCCCACAGATCTGCTCTGGAGTGCTACATCTCATTCTAGATTATAGAGAGTGTTTATCAGGCAAGGAGAAGATACTTTTAATAGCTATTCTGAGATGTGACTTAGTCAGAACTTAATGGTCATTCTACCAGGTGAGGAACACTACCACCTTTTATATGAGTAGACAAATCTCTGCATGCTCTATAAGCTGCTGTTATTACCAAAACTGTACTGCTCCTGCACAAGTACAGAATTGGGAACCATGGGCTGTGGGATGTACTCCCAGTACAGAGCTTACCATGGACTATGTATGTCCTTACTTTTCCTTACAGAATCAGGGACTGAAAGTACTCTGGACTACACCCTAGGCAGGTTTAAGCTGGCCTAATTTTTGTCTCCTAAAATATTTTCAATTTTCATGTACTTCATAAGTGATTCAATACTGACTAAAACTGCAGACAATGAGCAGGAACAAGACAAGACTGCAAAAAAGAAAGTGTTTGAAACCACTGCTTAACAAAGCAGGGGAAGGAGGGTAGTGAGAGGGGTAAGACCACAGTATAACCCTTAAAACAGGAAAAAACAAAAGTCCTTCATGCACAAGAATTCACATTACAAATGTCAGATTACAAACAACATCCCTCTGCCTCAGCTCCTTAGGAACAATACTTACCTACATATTGAGCCTTTACAGATACTTTTCTTTCAAAACTATAAAGCAGCAAATATCCAGTGGCAATAAGAAGTGGCACTTTGTTTAATTTCTATTTGAAGTTCACACTTCTCATGGTGGAGGAAGTAGTAGCCATGCATATGCTTCTGACCATGATGCTGATATTTAATCTGTAAATAAATTACATGAATCTTACAAGAGAAAGGCCATACCTTATATAATGGACGCCGGACATCAATGGGACAGTTCTGAATGACTTCATCAACTACATCCGAAATGGATTCCATGAAATCAGGGTTAGCAAACTGAAATGAAACACAACAGGCATTAGATTTTTCATCCAAAGAACAGAGAAATAAAAAGGCAGAAATAAGACTGTGGAGAGATTTTATAATAGGGGACAAGTGGGAGTTGCAAGTCTTGCTCACCACTTATTCTACATTAAAACAAACACTTCTCTACAAGGGAAATGAGAATTTCTTTTTCTGCTGAGAAACTCAGATTCTCTTCCTTGATCAGAAATTCCCTGTTTACAATTTATGCACTATGGGCCTTTTATTGCCTGAGAGATGAAATTGAGTTCTCCTGAAATATTAAACACACTGTTACCATGCACTGTGGTCCTGCCTTCCCTTTCAAGTGAGATTAAAAAAACAAGTACAAATCAGAATGTTTCCCTGTAAAAATATTTTAATGCTACTAAAATACTTCTGTTAAATTCCTACCAAAAAGTCAGATTTTTTTCCCAAGCCCAGGAATTATCTATCATGCTCAAAAAAGCATGAATAGTCTAAGGTTTTGAGTGAAATCCCCCATCAATGCAAACATCAACACAGTGAAAATGTAAATTTCTGTATTTACAAATACGAGAGAGTCAAGAGTTGCTAAAGCTAGAAAACAGTCCAGTGGCAATTTTCCACTTAAAACTTAACACAAGCTTTAAACCAAAGAACTGTTAATAGCCCAGGTTTTGTTCTTTTCAGAAGTTAAACTCTGAAAAATTAAGTTAATTACCAATACATAATAACAGATTATTCTAGATATAAGCTTTTTCCGAAGGTGTAGAAGTACGTGGGATACACATTCAAAGCAAGATGAGGTATCCACCTGGATGAACAAATAACAACATTCAAACATAACAAGCACACACTGAACTGAGAGAAAATTAGGAAAGGAGGTTGGCTTGGAGCTCAGGAGCCCTAAGAATGATGGGGGCACTCCCTAAGATTTCAAGTTAAGTTCCACAGTAAGAATTCATCATTCAAGAAGCAAAACCATGAAGCCATATAAATTAAAAGAGAAGAAAGCAGCCACGCTGCTGCACACAGAGTTTTCATCTAATTGAATTACAGCCTGAAAACTCCTGAGCTCTCCACAAAGATATTGATAAAACAGCAGGGGAAAAGGAGTAAGCAGAAATGAGAGGTAGGGTAAAACATCATCCCAGAACAGGGACAGGAGAAGTGGATGTAAAGTTGCAGTCTGCTAGCCAATACAATATGGTTGGAGAATGGCAAATAAAATATCTAATTTAAAAAGTGGAGAAATATTTGGATAGCCACAAACCCCAAGACCTAACTCCAGGAGCATTAAAAACTTCTGAACAAATTCTGTAAACTGAAAATAGGAAAAGATTACAAGACAGCTTTACCAAAGGCAGCTTTTACCTAGCTAAGCTGATACCCTTTCAAGTGAGGACTTAATGAAACACAAGAAATTCTCTTTGGATGCAGTACGCATCACCTACTATGTTTTTCTTGTCTAGGAAGTCAGTTCAGGTCTGGGTGTTTTTTTCAATACAGAGTCAAGAAACTATCAAGAAATGAAAAAAATGGAAATTGGTCCTTTATCCTGTTCCCAACAGTCTTTTTAAAGATTATGGAAAGAGGAGCTCTTAAAATGATGTCTGACATAGGATTCAATGCTTCTCTGTTAAACCACATGGGTAAACAGCAGGGAAGAAAAACTATTTAGCCCAGAGATTTAACACTGGCAGAAGATCAGATGGCTGCAAACTGACCACAGAAGATTAAAGACAGAATTTAGACAAAAGGTGAAAGAGAGAACCTTTTTAATATTCTTCCAAGGAGGAAGGTAGAAAAAGGGAAACTTCACCAGTGTTAATGTGGATTTTAATGGAAGTTTTTAACAGTATTACAGACTATGGGTGCCTGCATAAATTCAACCAAGTGTGCAGGAATGGAGAGGACCTGTATTAAACCTGACTCCTTTCTCTCCATGATATCCTGAAACTCCCTTAAACTGAACTACCAAAAACCAAACAGATGAGATACAGTAATCTTTCCCAGAATTGTACATACTACTTATGACACCAACAGAGATTTCAATGGACATCCTTCAAGGATAAATTTATCATCATCTGTGCCTTATAAACTGACTCAGTATCAAAAGTCTGCATCCAATATTTAGAATATCATCAATGCAATGCTGAGGAGTGCCCAATATTCAGAATATCATCAATGCAATGCTGAGGAGTGCCCAATATTCAGAATATCATCAATGCAATAAAGAGTAGTGCCCAAAGGGATTGGCAGCATACCAGGTATAAAGGCAGACTTGTTAAAACTGAAGCTGAAAGAAAGAGGAAAATACTACATAAAAACTGTGAATTCAAACCATTTCTTCTCATGTTCACATTGCCTTTAAAGGAACAGAACGAGATCTTTTAAACATTAGACTGGACACCAGAAAAATACCTGTCTGATGGGCTGGAGTCACCTGTGAGTGCACAATGCTCGTGTTCAGGAGACTCACTGGCCCCTCACTGCCACGGGATGGCGCCCAGGCACCGGGAATGGCACAATTAGCACAGCCATTGCCTGCTCTCACCTCGGGATGGAAGAAGATCTCGGGCCCGAGGAACCTCTCGTAACCAACGTCTATAACAAACTTGGTTTTGTTGATGGCGTTGATGCCCGTGTATTGTTTGATCCACCTGCGAGAGTCCCCGTCGTACTTGGCAAACTCCTTCACTATGTCGGGGCAGATGTAACAGTATTTCTCCTGGTAAGAAAAATAAAATTTCAGCATTAAAAACAGCTGAAGTAATTAACGCATCACTGAATTAAAGCGCAATCAGGAAAGAAAAAAGTGAGCATTTTTACAGGTGGAGTTGCTCAAGGGACTTTCCCACTCAAATCACTGCTGAAGCCCCACAAGGCGAGGCACGAGGCCCATTTGCTTCCAAACGGCTGCACACGCTGACTCAGCTACACTGGCCTCTCTCAAAACGAAAACATCACCAACAGTGACAATAAAGAAGTTCAGGGGCAAGCTTTCACTGCAAGGTCAGACCCATACAATCACCCTACTTCTTTTTTTTTTAAATTCTATTACAAAGCAAATTTTAAACAAGTCCGAACTTTAAATGCTGACTCACTCCAAACAGTGTAGCACGAATATTTTCTTCCTCTTTCTCCTTCCCCCACACTGGATTGGATAAACCATCAGAAGCTGGTGTAATTATAATACACTGCCTACATTTGCATTTTTAAGAGAGCCACTGGCAACTTGCTAGAGCCAAAAAATCAGCTCACAGAGATGTATTGTGTATTTAATAAGAGATAAAGGAGGGTGTACCTTTATGGCTTTTGCTGTCTCCAGAGATTGTTCAGGAGGAATTCCTACCTCCCTTTCCCTTAGAAGCTGTTGAATAAAGTAAGTAATATCTCTACCTGCAATAGGAATATGTTTGATGCAACTTCCAATTACATAGCCTTCTGCCTATGTAGGAGAGGAAAAGACATATTTAAGGGGAAAACTTACTGTGTATCAATAATTAACATTCATTTTTATAATACTCTGATTTTCTATTGAAAGTGAAATCTTGACACTGCAAAATCACTCTAAAAATGTGCATCTTACTGCAAAGCAGGTATCATTTTTACTTAAAGACCTTGATTACCACATATAAACAGATATTGACTATCTAATAGATACACAACTGATAAACAGTCTTGTACACATTAGTCAGATCAGATGGTTCCTTTAAGGCATCATCAGAAAAGCAAATGTAATATAAATAAATTACGTGTGTTCTGTTTGAGAGTGAAAAATTAATAGGCAAAAGTATAAAATTCATTAAATTTCTCAGAAAAAAAATCAAATAGGAATAGAAAATCAAACAGAAGTAGGATCTAACAATAAGCACAACAAAAATAAGAAATCTATTTGCTGAATTTTTTTTTGCAATGCATTTACTGAAAACACTGGTATTGCTGAGCCACATTTTTTCTTCCCTTGCTTTTTTCACACTTTTCAGAGTTTCACACAGTAAATGCTGTTTGTTCACAGCACTGCCCATGCAATAAAAATATTAACACCAAAATGCAAGATGAAGCTAAAGGGAATCAAATTTTCATTTCTAAAATACCTGATCATTCAAGGACACACAAAATGACACCAACAGATGTCAGTATGCACAGATAAATCTGCATTTTTAACATCCTCACACAATTAAACCGATGAGATTGACCATGTATAAGAACAGGTACTTGTATAAATTTGCAGTTGTTTCCCCACAAGCAGTGTGGAAACAATAAAATGATACAAAAAACATGCATTAGCAGATACATTAAATAGTCAAAATGCAGAATGTTAAAACAGTTAGGACATTTCTTGTTAGACACTGGTGGCATGCAGGAGGTATAAACTCATAATAATCATTGATATTTAAGAGAACTGAGGCATCACAGGAAGGGAAGGTTTTACACAGAAACAGCCTTTTAAAAGCTGGATTGATGGCTCCTTACTGTGACCTTCCTGTAGACTGCAAGCTAAATTAATTACATAACTTAGTTCACATATTGAAATACATACTTTTTCAAGGAAAGGAACCCCAAAACCCACTCAAAATTTAAAAACAAGGTTTCGTTTGTCGCTCCTTATTTAAACTGACAGTAAACAAGCCCTGTCCAAAGCAGGGCTGATTTCAAAGTGCACGCTGGTGCTTACCACAGGGATCACGTGGGTCACTCCATCCCCACTATCGATGACAATTCCAGTCAGAGTCCGCTCCCCGACCTGCCGTGACGTCCAGGAGGCAGCCAAGGCCAACACTGCCTAGAGCACAGACAGTTTATATTTAGAAGCAGGCAGAGTGTGCTCATTTGCACTCTCAAAAAATACTGTTTCAAACATTTTAGACACGTGCCTAACCAAAGACCAAAACATCGCAGTTATATTGTACTTTAGAAGAACACATTCACTTTGCTCACCTGCACAGCTATGTAAAGTCCTGGGATGTTAAATGATTCAAACATGATTTCTGCAAGATACTCTCTGTTTTCTGGTGTGTTCAGTGGAGGCTCTGTCTGCAAAAACAAAGGGTTTTGAAAAAGTACCTCAATAGGATCCTGCCTTGATTAGCTTGGTACGGTAATCAAACTTTTAAAATCCTCAGTGCACTCAAAATACAAAATTTCAAACAGAATTTAAACAATGTTTGAAGCTTTCCGAAAGCAACAGCTGACCTGCAGTAGCCTGCATCACAAAATTAACAGCATATAGTTACAATGCAGCTTTAAAGATCAGTTTTCTCCTCCCAACTCAAACCCTGTCATTGCTAGAGAAATAAGACATAAAGAGAAAAATCCTCCAACAGAGCTACTTGTGCTTGGAATGGTATTTGGTTTTCTTCTTACAGAACTATTTTCTTACCAGGCCTCATTAACTCACCATTAAAAAATAGTGATCCTCAGGCTCAGCTCGAAGGTACTTAAAAATGACCTGCTCCATGAACCTCTCCATGAGGTCCCAATCTTCAACAATTCCATGTCGGATAGGCCACTGAAACAGCAGAACTTGTCAGCACTGGATCATGCAGGGACAATTAACCCCAGGACAGGAACAGTCTGACACCTCATCTCACAGGTATCTTATCTAACCCTCCATCCTGACTTGGATTCAGAGGTACAATTCAAAATTACCTCCTGCTCCCAGGTACAGCCAAGCCCAACTCTACCTTGCAGGACTAGCAGGCAGAATCCAGACTCTATTCCTACTAGTCTGTTGCAGACTGTTGTGTTTTAACCTCTTTTTGTATAAATTTTATCACTTAGGAAGTTGAGAATCATACTTGGTTTCAATATGCCTTTCCATATTATGAAAAGAAATAAAGACCATATAGGCAATATATTTTTCAACGAAAATTTCTGGCAGGGATGGTGTTTACATTTTGCTCAATGTTAAGAACATAGCTGACATTTAAGTAACACAGAAGGATATATAAAATATGATTTTTTTCCACATAGTTCATAAGCCAGTAATGCTTTGTAAGTACAAGAAGTCCTTTACTAGGGTATGGAAAATATGATTCACAGAAAAGCTGCATTGAAGACAGCCCTTCACAAAGCAATTGTGACATTCCCTGAAGCAAAAGTATCCAACACATTTCCCAGTTCATATGCCATGTTAAAAGGGTACACTTCTAGCAAGAATTTAAATATTCAGTGTATATTACTATTTTAATAGCTCAGAGCTTTGAAAACTGAACAGCTGGACTGTATCAATGAATATTTACACAAACACCAACCACACAAGACAGCACTAGTAAAACAGATATCTAAAAAAGGGTAAAGCCATGAACCAAATCATGCAGTTTTTAAAAAGTAATGAAAACACTTTACAAAAAAAGCAAATCTGTTTTGAATGGCTATCCAGAAGTTCCAGAACATTTTATCATAAACATGTGAGACTTGGGAAAGGCTGTCTGAGTCTCCTGAATGCTCACCTTTGTAGCATAGGTAGGTTTATCTATGGCTTCATCTCCTATGAAAAAGTCCAGATCATCAACACCTTTCATTACCCTCCTCTGAGCCTGGTCCCCGACTTTGGCCGACTCTCGGATTGCAATACCTTAAAATAAACACAGAAAACAAATCAAAACAAAATTAAAACAGCTAAATACCAAGTGATGAATATTTATTTACTTAAGGATTCTTTTCCAGAAATAAACTTTGGGACATAAAAAGTAGAAATTATGCAAGTGATCTAATGATAGGCCATTAAAGCCAAGTTCATTCTTACTGAATCTTGCAGGATTTTGGTCACCCATCCCTCATTAATGTACATAGTAATTCACAAAAAATATTGAAAATGCATTGTGTTACAGACTATAGCAGTCACTAAACCTGTACAAGTGCAGCATTCCAGTAAGCAACATGATTTTCTGAATTTTAAGTCTCAAATAAAGAGAAAGAGCACAGGAGAAGAAGAAAATAAACTGTATATTCAAAAATAAGTATTGGAGTCATTATCCTGGCTGGTGAGAAAGAGGAAAGAGGGAGGGGAGAAATCAATTTGCAGTGCTACAGAGAAATCTTTGGAGACACTTATGCTACCCGTTAGCAGCCTGCAACTATCACTAAAATTATTAGATGATGGCTGCTGTAGGCACGAAGATGAGACAGCAAAAATCAAATCTGGGGCAAGCTAAAAATAAAAATGGGATGAAGTACTGCTAAAACATAACCTTATTTATATAGTTTTCTTTTAATAGGTCATAATCAGGATCTAAATAACATACAGCAGAAAATGCAGAGTAGGCAAGCATCATCCACAAACACACCAAATACTACTAGCACCAAAAAATGACTCACAGGCAAACAATTCTTTTAGAAAAACTCCTATACCCCAACAGGTTTATAGTTGTATAAAACAAGATTTATAGCCAGCTCACAGGAAATCCCTGCTATCCCACTTCTTTAACATAAGACATTTAAATCTTTACCAGTGGTTTAGGTCTGACATCTCACAATACTTAAAAGAGTGAGACTAAACAGTACTGCAGGTACGTCTAGTAAAGAACATGTGTCCCCTCCACTTCTCTGGCCAGCAATTACCTTCATAATTCCCTAATCTTTAGATCTTCTACCATGAGAAGCTACAAGGTAGTCTAGATGCATTAATAAGTAGTTAATTGGCAAAGTTTACAAAAAGCAAAAAGCAGTGTTTAACATAAATGGATGTAACAGATGCCACTATGTATATACATGTAAATACATAGTCAGTGCTACTATTTATAAGTATATACATATAGGATTTCAGAAAAACTATTACGATGTCAATTAAAATCAAGAGCACCAGAAAAGTATAACATTTTAAACAGGTTTAACACACAAAAAAAATTCAAGAGCAAATCTGTTCAACAAAAGCAAGTTAAACATGCAAGAACATTTTAATTGGTAAACATACACCCAAAAGGAACATTTTCTAATAGGAATAACTTTTTTGATTATTAAACTGTCTACAGTCCCAGACAATGTAAATAAGGCAGACACCACCTGTACTTTAGTACTTAATTTGATTGGGAGCCTTCCCCAGATTATCCAGGCTGTAACCATGGTGTCAGGTAGACAGGAGGTAAATTGCATTCTGTCTACTCAGGAGTCCTGGCAGAAAAATAATGGAGATAAAAAGGAAATTGGACTGGAGTTCTCTTCATCTTTGTCATAGCAACCAAGAGCTGGTTTAATGAGCAACAGTCCCAGCTAACTGCAAACAAGGAGCTGTGTTTAGCTCCACTCCAGCCAAAGATGCTAACACGATGAATGTCACTTCCCAGATGGACACGGGGCTATGACGGCTGAGTTGGGAGTTGGAAGCTTGTCATTTAATCCTGGAAGTGCTCAGTGACAGCAGTGTGCATTACAATTTGGAGGGACAAAAAAAAAAAAATCAACTCACATGATGGGATAATGAACTGAGGTTCTGTATTTCCTGCATAGCCAAGCTTCGTATACCTAGAAAAAAAGAAAATGATCACCAGGTGATTAGATGCACTTAGATGCAAAAACATGAAGAAAAAAATGCTTTCGATTCACTCTACTTCTAAAAGTGCAGGTGAAACAAGCAACATATGCCATGCCCACGTTTTCTGGGTTATGCTTTCAAGTATCATCCTGCTGAGAAGAAAACGCAGAAGTGGTAAATATTTCAGGTGTTAATTTATTTTTCAGACTACTTCAGCTTACAAATTTTGCTGGTGTCATTCAGAGCTATCAAATCTGAAAACTCAACTCTTACTTCTTCTATCTTGCTGACCAGCTATGACAAAGGACAGGCAGGTCCCATTCCACCCTTTGGTAAAAATAGGGCTGTGCAGATTTTACCCTTCAGTTACCATGACCAAAGAGGCCCTTAGACTTTATATATTTGTATAATATTCTCAAATATAGGAAAAAAAATTAATAGTACTGTGTCACAAGTATAAACCACAGGTGAGAACTCTTGTTACAATCCTGATACAATTCCCTTTCAGGCCCTCAACAAACCACTCACTTTGTCACAAGTATAGTATCTGGGTGTGATAAAAGACAAATACTACACCAAAGCAAGTCTGCACTGAAGAAATGCTTTAGAAATGGGCAGCAGATGGTACAAAGCATTGATAATTTCTTTCTATATACATATAATACCTATTTTAAAAAGTAACGGATTGAGAGGAAAAAAGAAGGCAGAAGAAAAAAAGTAAAGAAATTTTCACATAAAACCTAAAAATTTCTACATGGCGTTAGTGGCTGCAAGCTACTCCAGGTCTTTAGCAAATAGAAATAATTGACATCCCAGACTATGAAAAACAGCTCTATTTCCTAGGGGAAAAAAGGAGAAAAACCCCACAATAACAACAAAACCCACATCTGAAACAGTGTAAAAAAAAAAACAAACTAAGCCAACTAAATTGATTGAATGCTTGCAGAGACTGATGTCATTCTTGAATATTGACATTAGCTTGAAATAGAAGTACAACAGCAGCATTATTTGATGGAATCAGCATTGTTCACATCATTTTTACACAAAAAACCTAAAGCCATGACATTCTTAAATGAGACCAATCAGAGTTTAGGTCCTAAAGTGAATTTAAGGTCTTTGTCTGCATCCTACTCTCAATATTTGCCAACAATATTACGCCATGGCCAAAGCAGAGGGTTTGTATCTTCATTAGCAGCTTGAAAAGTAGGCTCCTCTTTACAAACTACTTGATATAAAAATACTCATTAAGAATCACAGTTTTCTTAGATAAAGGAATTAAATCTAAATTGAATGATCAATGACCTTGGAACTTAAATATTTGTATTTTCAACATCTCTTCAAAGCTATAGCTTCAACAGACTGCAAACAATAGTTAAAGAGTCATTTCCCCAAGGCTAAAAAGACACGGACTGTGTTTTGAAGGCAAAGGTTTGTTGGGGTTTTAATCATCATTATAGACATACGCTTTCAGTCTACTCCAAACTGTTTATGCACACTTGCTGTGGCTCTCAGAAAAACATAATCAGGATGTTAAATGAGACTGACTGTAAAGAAGGCCACTACTAGTAAAAATTCTTTTTATTATTATCATTGCATAGATTCTTCACATTTTAGAATGAGGCCTACCTAGGGAATACTGTTAAAACATAACAATCAACAACAGGGATTTAAGACCAGTACAGGCCACTTCCTCTTATTTCTCTCTCTGAAATGAATCTTGGCTAAAAGAACATAAAGAAAACCAAGTAAAACATTTTTTGGTTTAAAAAGACCTAGTTTCAAGACTTAGGAATTGCAATTAAGCAAAAACCTCATGAAAAGAGCCCTTCAAGCCTCAGTGACAAAAAACAAAGACAATAAATACATACACACACATGTAAGTAACATATATATATATATACACTTTTTATATATCCGTGTGCATGGATAAATTAGAAGGTTCCCACAGTCTAACCAGAACTCATTTCTTAAACTAAAGTCTGGCCAAGAGGTGAGTACAGTTTGCCATCTTTTCCCCCTCAACACACATGCTAAACTCACACCCACTCACAGTATTAAAAAAAGAAAACACACTCTGAAAGTCACTTTGGGCTACCAGTCTGCAAGAGCTGTACCTTCCCTCTCAAGAACAGATCCCCCTACCAGACTAACTTGTAAAGTTACCAAATCCCCACAGCTCAGTATTTTACAGATTCATTTTTAACCTGAGTTAATTCACCTAGTGAAAAAACTAACAAATAAGTTTATTTCTCAGTATAATGAAAGAAATTCTCTTCAAAGAACTCATCTCACAGAAGGTAACATATGGAAAGATTTCTTTAGCATGCCATTAATCCATGAAAGACTAATATTAAAACTAAGAGAATAACTAAATTCAATGATGAAGCAAATAAGCAGAAAAACAAAATCTGTTAAAAAAAAATCTACTTAGGCTCAAACAAGAGACAGAGTGGAACAAACAGCCACAGTTCAGGTGTTTTGACAAAACCAAATGGAAGGGAAACTCAAATTTCTCCCAAGACCACTGAGGAAGAGAAGGAAAATAAATGATGCAGTTGTGCTGCTCTTTGCTATGCAGGAGCCTCAGGACACGGCAGACTTGGTCCCAGATTTCTGTTCTGCCCAGCAGGACCCAAACTCATTCCACCTCTCAAGGGTACATTAAAGTGTTTGGGTGACCCACTTCCAGGACCTCCTACAGAAATTACTCCCTTTCCTATATTATATTTAAATATCCACTGACCAGAAAGGCTCTGGACTTAAACAGTTACAGAGGTTACCTGGTCTCCAGTCCCTTCTCCAATGAATATTTAGCATCTAAAACATGGTTTTCTTTCTCCTGGGTTACAGCCTAGCAGACTAATGGTAATGCAACATCTTGTGATCTGTAAATTACAGAGACAGCTGTAGCGGAACGTGTAGATAATCAGCATTCCAACTTAATTTCATTAAAAGCAGCAATTTGTTGCCAGTGAGATAGGAACCTACTGGAAGCTGGCCAAAATATAGGATACTGCACTAAGAATTAGTAGAAAACTGATCCAATAGACTAAAGCTATTTCATGCAAGGAGATTTGGAGGACTAGTCTTTTTCAGATCTCTGGAAATTACGTGTTGTCGAAACAAGCAGTTTCTAAAAATAGCGTGGTCTTTTCCATACTGTTTTGCCCAGGTACACAAGTCAGTTTCACAAACTTCTGAAAAACGATTGGTCATCCCAACCCTGTTCTCTTCTGAGGTCCCACCAAGATGGAAAGATGGAAAAAGTTACATCAAAAAATTACTCCAAAGATATATAAATGGACTGCACTTGGAAGCAGACTCTTAACCACTCTGTACAAGTACGCAAAAGACCAAAGCCCAAATGTGACTATTTTAGTATTTGATCACTCTCTTGGTTTTTTGGTCCACATCTTTAAAACAATGTATTACCTTCACACAGAAAAAAATCTGAAAAGAGAGATACGATGTGACTAAAAATAGCAGAATGCTTTGAGAAAGTCCTGTAAACAAACAAATAGCCTCTGTAAATAGAGCACTTTCTCTGACAGCTAAGAGGCTGAATAACCAGGCTGCTGCTGCCAGAACACCTGTGATGCCAGGCTGCCACAGCAGACTCTATTATCATTATTACAAATATGTCTGAGGAACTCGCAACACGAGTTCTTCATGAAGATTTGGAAAAGCACTTTTGAAATCGAGGGATGGCAATGAAGAAGAGATGAAGGAGAAAATGTTAAATAGGAAAAAAATCTATTATGTCTGCACAATTTACCCAAGAGCACCAGAAGCCACTGTAAGAGTAAAGAGTACATTAGAGCCATTGGGTTTCTTAAGGAAGTCTAGCACTTTATAGGACTGTGATTATAAACAACAGTTAATTAACTCAAGCTCCTTAGACCCAGAACAGCAATTACAATAATGCCTGTTCACATGTCTCACATGTGAAGAGCAGAGCTAACACTTGGCTAAAGCAACTCATTAAGCATCAGACATACAGTAAGAGAGGGGAAATACAGCATGTTCTGAGGCTCCAGCTATCTTTAATAGCAACAACATCAAAAAAGCTTCGAGTTTTAAAACCCAGCCCAGCTCACTTCTCCCAGAAATCAAGTATTTACCTCTAAACTCATCTGTAAGACTTTGCCAAAGTACTTTTTCTTTACTAAAAAGAACAGCTTCAATAAAATACACCCAAAGCAGAAGCATTCCTCAGTGTCTGCAAATACACTGACGAAAGGTATTTAAAGATATCTTTGTTTTGCCCACCCACCTACTACTGTTCTGAAGTCCCACAGCCAAATGCCAATTAATAAAACCAGTTATAAAGTTTAAAGCTACTTAAAACAGCAACAGAAAAAGGCCTGGTAGCCCTGAGAAACTAAAAATAGCATGCCCTTCTCCACAAAAAGAGTGACAGCAATGTGTAAACTGATCACGAGGAGAACCTCATGCAGAGAAAATCAAGATGTAGTGCAACAAAATTGCACTATATCAAGTCATTTGCAAATACTAACGGAAAAGGTTACAGCAAATTATTAACTCTTTCTGCAAGATTTGTGAATAAAGAGTGAGCAGTTCACGGCAAA
The DNA here is from genome assembly GCA_013400955.1 of Drymodes brunneopygia. Taxonomy (NCBI): domain Eukaryota; kingdom Metazoa; phylum Chordata; class Aves; order Passeriformes; family Petroicidae; genus Drymodes; species Drymodes brunneopygia. Next base: position 442,138 of record VZTZ01045713.1, on the reverse strand, counting down.
GGAAATTCAAGTCATCTACCCAATAGACTAAAGGAACATTATCCTGTCCTGCTATAACAATATTTTTCCCACTGAAGGTCTGTACCTATTTTTTATACACCTGTTCTTACTTTTTTGAGGAATTATGTCATTTTACAGGACTGAGGCCTGTGGCTGCAAATATCAGTAAATTAAGCCAGCCTCCTTACACAAAACAACAACAAAACCATTCTTTTAACAAACTTCTTAAAATCCCTTACATGAAAGATATATGGATTAGTGGCTGGACACCTCATTCAGTACCAGAAATTTAAGTAGAAAAGTGTATTCTATATACACAATGTTCCACAGTGCATGTCTGCATATACCTTTCCCTTTCTGCCATGCTCTTCCAAGTTTTTCATCTGAAAGCCCTTTTATGAATAATTTGAATGAATTGTTTGAAGCCTGTAACCCAAAGCAGATTCATTCTAACAATAAAAAGGTTTTCAGCCCACACAGAGGAAAATTCCAGAGACTGCGTATCAATGAGTCAAGCTACTTCTTCTGGCTGCTTTTGTTCAGACTCATTTCATCCTGAATTCTGCAAGATAACTTATTTCACATTCAGTAGTCTCTTTGCTGAAAAGTCTTCCCTGTTCAAGTGCCCTACAGCAAAGTCAAGCACAAGTCCCACCAGCAGAGACATCATGTTGTCACCCGTGAATTGGAGGCATTGAAAAACAAATGTGCATCATTTGGGGACTATCCAAACTCTTCCTAAAGGGTTACAAAAACAAAACAATATACAGGTCCCCCCCCCACCCCAAACTCCATCAGCTTTACCCACGCAAGCACTAAACCGATTTTAGAAATTCTACTTCAATTATTATTTCTTTGAATGCAATGTCCTATCCTTATTTATTTTGTGTAACTGTTGGCCAGCAGTATCTACTGCTAGGGTAACATTGGAATTACTCCACAAACTGAAAGCCAAGGGGGTCTCCTGCAAAAGGCAGACTTGGCATTTAATGCATTTTCTGAGGTTTATAGTTTATACTGTACCCTTTTTAAAGGATCCACCTAAACCTCCCATTTCTCTCCAAAACTACCAAGCAGTAATCCTGTAATATCAACAGATCTGTGGAGAACAGATACTTGCAATATCTTCTGCAAATATATAAAAGAAACCTGGGAAACTACCAAGAATTATCTGAAGAACAAGCAGAATTACATACAAGGAAGAACCTGGTCTCTACTCAACTTCCAAAATCTCTAGACGTGAACTCCAGTATTCCCCACTGAGGGAACAGAGCTGATTTCTGGTAAGCTAAGGTATAAGCAGAAGGAGGCAAAAACTTCTAAAACGTTCATACATACGTTTAACACAGACATATTTCAAAATGTGACACACTTTTTCAGGAGAAGGCAATGTGGCACCACAACATTGCAAAGTGCTTCCTGTGGTTACCTAAGGATTGGGGCTTCTTGATTCGGATGGATTAGTTTGGGGTGGGGTTCTTTAAAGATTGTTCCGTTCAGGAAATTTTAAAGATAACTTTCCAAATATTAAAGAAATTAAAATAGTGTTGCAAATCCCCTGCAGAGGAAAGGCTAAATTAATGCAATCAGTGACACTGAGTCTGATAAGTAAAGCTACTGCATGAATAGGTTCTCATGGACAGGTGCTTCACTTCCTCTCCTCTGAGCTGTCTGTAACTGTTGGGCCAAACGAAAAGTATTAATTAGCAAAAGCACACCACAGATCCAGAATTACCTTCGTTACAGCTCCCTCTGACACCTCCCCCCCAAGGTACAGCAGGACTGGATGCTGAATGGGTCTTCTCTAGCACAGAGAGGTAGGACAGACCCGCTCCTGAAACGCCTCCCAAGCACAGCCTCTGCAATTCAGTCACTCCTGCCCTCCAAGACCTGAGTTACAGAACTTGCGGTCTGGTTAAGTATGGCATAAATCTCACACTGATGCGAGAAGGGTGAAGGGATGACCAAGCGCATCACTGGAGTAAGGCAGCGCGCTCCCACCTCAGCGGAAAATGCTAAAATTGGGGACGGCTGGTTTCAAACGGGAGAGGAAGAAGGAGCCCGCACTGAGAGCGGCCCGGGGGCAGGGGAGCCGTGCTGGCTGGGCTCTGGGTCCATGCACAGCACAGCACAGCACCGACAGCACCGCACCCGGCTCGGGCATCCCCGTGAACCTCCCCAGGTATTGTCTCCGGACCGCTCTCACTGCGGGCTCCCGGCTCCTCTCCCCGTCTGAAACCAGCCGTCCCCAATTTTAGCAATTGCATCATGCAGTACTTCAAAGCCAGAGGACACAAACGAAAGCGGGTCCCGAGAGGCGAAAAGGGCGCACAGAAACACC
>VZTZ01045713.1:383761-439692 GCA_013400955.1 Drymodes brunneopygia | reverse complement strand
GCCATGTCGGGTCAGGGCCGCCCGCGGGCCGAGGGAGAGGTTGGTGCGGGGCCGTCTGGAGCAGGCGGCTGTGCTCGGGGCTGGGTGATGGACTCGGAACCCCTGAGTCAATATGGTTGGAAAAGAGCTCGGACGTCCTCGAGTCTAGCCTACCACCCAGCACGACCAGATCACGGNTAAAATTGGGGACAGCTGGTTTCAAACGGGAGAGGAAGAAGGAGCCCGCACTGAGAGCGGCCCGGGGGCAGGGGAGCCGTGCTGGCTGGGCTCTGGGTCCATGCACAGCACAGCACAGCACCGACAGCACCGCACCCGGCTCGGGCATCCCCGTGAACCTCCCCAGGTATTGTCTCCGGACCGCTCTCACTGCGGGCTCCCGGCTCCTCTCCCCGTCTGAAACCAGCCGTCCCCAATTTTAGCAATTGCATCATGCAGTACTTCAAAGCCAGAGGACACAAACGAAAGCGGGTCCCGAGAGGCGAAAAGGGCGCACAGAAACACCTACGGCGGGGACACGGCAGGGCTGCCCCGCTCGGCGCTCCAGCGGGATGGAAAGGCAGGAGGGGGAGAAGAAGGAGGAGGAGAGTGATGAGCACCAGTCCGCTGAAGGCCGGCGGGGAGAGAAACCCTCAGCAAGCCGAGCAGCAGTGGGACACACGGCAGGAGCACGGCCCCGTGCGAGGAGCGCTTGCGGGCAGCGGGGCGCGGCGCGGAGACACCCCCCCGNCAGTCTTTCCTAAAACACCTCCAGTGATGGGGTCTCTGCCACCTGCCTGGGTTGCCCATCCCAAACTGAGCTCCCGTTCCCCGAAATGGACATCTCTTATGTTACAGACCCTGTGCTCAGCACAAATCCCAAGCAGCCACTAGACACTGAGAGGAAAATAACCCCGGCCAAAGCCAACACATTCCATCCCTTATTCCACACCACTTAAGTCATGCACAGTTCCCACACTCGCCCTCCTGCTCGTGAGAAGACTCCTTCACCCACATCAATCAGGGCCCCTGCGACATGGCCTAACATGATGGATTTCAGCAGCTTAAAAGCTGCTTAAGTTAGATATTAACAAGTTTAGGTTGTATATTAGGCAGAGATGCTTCACCCAGAGGGTGGCTGGGTGCTGGAACAGGGTCCTCAGAAAAGTGGTTGCACCACCAGCTTCACAGAGCTCAAGAAGTGTTTGGAAAACGCTTTGAAGCACGTGGTGTAGCTCTTGGGCATGTCCTGTACAGGTCCAGGCGTTGGACTTGATGATTCTTACGGGTCCCTTCCAACTCAGGATATTCCATGATTCTTTCAAGCAGGATATGATGGCAAAGGCTACAGTGCATGTTGCAGGGGGAATAAAAGGTTCTCCATCCCCCAGCAAACATTGCAGATGCTGCTGCCCCTCAGAGCTAGACCTGCCTCGGTTCACGTCTCAGTGAAGGTGGGGTTTGCCCCTGGAAAAAACACCAACATGGAACCACTCACTTGTAAAAACACAAAACGCTGTTTCTTTGGGTGCAGGTGGCTGCGCTACAGCCCACAGATCCTCCAGGTCAGCCCAGAATACCATGTACGAGTACACTTGAGCACTTAAAAAAAAAAAAAAAATAGGCTGCAACAAACATCACCTGCAAAGTTGTTGACATCTAATTTGCATACGGGATAATGATGTGTGACTCAGCCCTGGTCACACTGCGAGTGCGTGGTGATGCCAGAAATAGCTCCTCCAGATGCCTTGGCCTGAGCATGAACTACAGAGCAAGCGTGTTTCCCGTGAGGGGGCAGTTTCCTATCCCCAGCCCCGCGTTACTTTACCAGCAGCTCGTGCTGACTGAAGGCCTGTGGAAGAAAATTAATGAAATGCATCCTCTGGTCCTCATACCCAGCGTTGGTGCGATGGCTGTAGTAGACTGTGCATATGTCCTGGGGGGGTTGTTCTGCCGTTTGCCACAAACTGAGCACACTCGCTCAACATATTTGTTCGCTCTGTTCCCCTTGGAGATTTTGGAAGATACAGAGCTTGATGGAAGGCAGCCCAATTTGCTTGTTGGATGGGCTCCCTTATTGGGGAGTTGAAACAGCGAATGTTCAGACTCTAATAAGTACCTCCAGAGCTGGGGATTGGAGCGTGATGGAAATTGTCTGCCCCCCCTCGTCTGGCCGGTGAAATCAAACAGCACATGGAAGGCACTGCTTTAGCATCCAACAGATAAAAGAAAGAATATGCTTTGACTTTCCTGGCCAAAATTTCCCCTCTCCCATGCTGTTGCACAATATGCTGCACTGGGCTCAGAGAATATCTGCTCGTATGTTATATGGGCACATCACCATAAACTTTCTTATCATTCTCAACTTTCATTTCATTTTATTTTTTTAAGAAGTTGCTCGCTGTTACAGCTGAGGAGAGAGAACAGCTCATCTGGAAACGGGTATTGCAATAGCTCAGGGTGCAGGCTCTCTGCAGACATTCACTTTGCAAACAGCTGCAGAGGTTTGAAACATTTGTGCCCTGCCGTTCTCTTTTCAAGCTGTTTATAGAGTCCTTTGGGCATTGATTACTACCCGGGTAGCTCTCCCAGCTGTTTGAGTGCTCCCTAACCTACTTCAAGAAGAATCAGCTGAGTTCAAACAATTTAAATAGCAGCCATACACTAACTGTGTTGATTGTGCCTGAAGTGGGTAAGGGAGCACTCAAACAAGTTGCTTTGTTAGCAGAAGTGAGGGGAGGGGTAAGACACAGTAACATCTTAAGCTGTTCCAGAAGATGACATCTGTCTGTAGTCTAAATACCATAGACACAAGTCCATGGAGTACCTGGAACAGAAATTTTTCCATGAAACTATTATAACATACGCCAGCTGATGGTCTTAGAGCAATGAGAAATGTGAAAATATTTATTCATCCTGGTGCTATACTAGAAACCCAGTACGTAATGATTATGTGAATGGCAATAACAATAACTAGTTTCTCAGGTGGAAAAGGAAGAAGGAGACACCTGATACAAGATAGAGGGAATGATAGATTCTTCCAAAACCATCATCATGCGGCATTTGGAGGATACCCTGGCCTCTCCCTCAGAACACAACCCTTGTAAATGTCATTTCATGCTTTAAGCCCACAGACACCATTATCTCCTGCTTTCAATACCATATAGGTCACCACAGCTGCTGAGTTTAAGCTGTTCTGGAAGGAAAATGGACACCCAAGGAGGTCTCAGTCTGGATGTCTGTAGTGCCTGCCACAAGCTACATAATTTAAGCTTTGTTGTCTTATGTTGGTTTGTCTACAAACCCTTTTCACCACAGCATCCAAATGCCTTCCAGGAATGTGTTAAATGATGTGGCTAAATATCTGGCTCAAAGGCAGAACTGTGTAGGCAGGAGAGGGTTGGGGGTTTACTTTTTATTTTAGGGGTTTTATCTTAAAGTGTTGATGTTAATGTATGTTTACAACAAAGAAAGTAATCTAAGGCAGTAGAAGGTGGTGTAGCTTTGATAATCCTTTAGTCCCATTAGAATTTATTCAGCACTAACAGAGCAGCTCCCAAGAAACTCAGTTAACTTTGAAAATGCACATCTGCACTTAGCTGTAGAAGCCAGTATGTGAGAGGAGGGTGTTTGTGATGCTTTGTGTTGAAATGAACTGCACATTGTGTTCTAGATCGTGCATCTCCAGGGGTAATAGTGCCATACCCAGCTATATCACGTTGCTGTTTCAGGGAAGGGGTAATGGAAACAGAGCTTTGGTTACATCTGTAATCTGCCAGGAGGAGACAGGGGTTCTTAAACAAAACAGATACACAAGATTAGTGGCAGCTCAGAGTCCAGGGCCATCACTAAATGAATTAGCAGGTTAACCAATAGTGTTTGCATACCCCCAAAGAAATGAGACTACAAAAAAGGTTTTCTTTGTTTACATAACCTCTCCCCTGCTTGAGATCGGCTTCAGTCAGCTTTTCCTCCTTGCTGAGCTGATCTGTAAAAGCACTCAGCGGTCTCACTGGTATTGATAACACCTAAGATGTGCTGAAGGACTGTGCTGCAGGCGCTGTGGGTCTTCACATTGCCCAAACAACCTACCTGCAGGCCACATGTTCATGGTAAATTCTAGTTAAAAGGATTAGTTGTCAGGGTGTACATCTTCTTCTTATTTAGTGGACATTTTCATAGAGGCCCTGAGAACATTCTCCTGCACTTCTACCTCCTCACACAGAGGTCACCAATATCTGGCATCATATAACTTGAGGATGAGGAAGCACTATCACACATGTCCCCTGAAGTTTCTATGTTGTCCAGCTAGCTTGCTTCATCAAAAATTATATATTTTGGGTTTTTTTTAAATTACTTTCAAATCGAAAATTTCAGTCTTTAGATATGTATCCAGTCAGCATTCTTTCTTTAAACTTTGATTTTTGATATGGAGAACTGCTATTGTATCATATCGTATCATATCATAATCAGTGAATTACTTTTGAATTAGATAAATTATCCCCTCTGATTTTGTTCATCTGACCAGCCAATACCAGTGCTGACATTGCAGTCACAAATATGATTGAATTCCCACCTTGTTTTCTAACTATCAGAAGCGATGACAACAAAAAAGATTCACTTCAGAAGCTCAGAAAGCAGCAGCACAAAAGTCAGATCTTTAATCCCTTGATCATTGTAAACTTGAGGCTGGTTAAAGAGCAGCTGTTACGCAGTTGTCATCGTACAATCACTTAGGAAAGGTCACCGAGTAATGATGTTCACACACCAGCAATCACAGAGTATTACTCAATCACTAGAAAGTAAATGGATGGAGAAGCTAAACCTTCCCCTCGGCTGCAAAGCCCTCCAAAAAGAGCAGCAGCAGAGTGTGAACTATTCATACAAAGATATCTGTGGAGCACACATTAGCTTATTGCATATTTATACCTGTGCACAGCTATTTCTGGGACCATTCTTCAGCAGGGTACTTCAGCCCACCTGCAATTTAGAGTACATGAGTACTCCCACTGAAAGCAACAGAACTGTCCATGTCCCTGAAGTTATGTGTCCTTTAAGTAAGTCTGCAAATCGAGGCCTTTAATTCCTGCCAAACAGACCTTAATATACTGTGGCAAAAAACTACAAGCTGTTTATGCGAATGGTCTAAAAAAGTACTTGCTGTCTTTAAATTTTTTCAGGGTCTTATGACACAAGACAAGTTAAAGAGGGTTTGGTTGGCAGGGGACAGAGATGTATTTTTGCAGGATAAGTGTCTTATTTCTGAGTGTCATTCCTAGTTGTGTATCCCACTGTTGTGGGACCCCTTGTGTCCTTCATAGATATGTGGAGGAATATTGCCATTTCTGGCACCTGTCTGTTCAAAAGAAGTTTTTGTCTCCCAGGTAAAAATTTTTCAGTGCTTCTCAGGTTTCTAAAACATCTCCTGTGTCTGCTTTTTCTGTGCTAGGGTTGAACAGAATCAGAATCCAATACTCCTGTTGATACTGTATTACCAGCCATGATATAATCAACTACATCCTACCTTCCTCTTCTATAAGCCACTCTAGATTTACTATTGGTGTGTATTTTCTTAAATTTTGCACAGTGACTTCCTACTTCTCTTTCCTGAATGGCCACTGTTAATTTAGATCTACTCAGAAACGTTTTGGATTCCATCTAATCTATTTTCTATTTATACCACATTCATCACCATGGTAGCTGAATGCCTTAGAAAGTGCCTTTGAGGTAGAGACTATGCAAAGCTTATTTTAAACCACTCCGATTCTTTGCTTTTAAAACTGAATTCTCACAACTTCTTCTTACCCCAGCTGAGAAACTGCCCTTTTGCACTTCGCAAGGAATTGTCTGTAATTTGAAGCCAGTCCAGCATGACTTGGGACCCAGTGTTAGCTGAGAATATCAGCTGCAGCAACTCTGGCACCTATGTAAATAATACACTTATATTTTGATAGTTCTCATATTCAAAGGGAAATATTATGGTATAGAACATTCATAATTAATTAAAGCAGCAGTTCCTCAAACGTGAGCAAAACCAGGAGACTTGCAGTAAACTCATGATCACTTTCACCTATGTTAACATGGCCATCTATCTCAAAATCTGATTATTGACTGTATTGACTAAGTCTGCATATTGAGGTGTATATGTATATATGATGACATAAGTGTGTCACATGGTTTTAAACCAGAACACCCAATTTTGTTCCATATACTCAGTTCTGTGTACTTTGTGATGCTGCACCATGAAATTTGCAAAAAATCGCAGCTCTGATTTTAAAAAGAACATACCAGAAGCCATGTTTTTACATCAGGGGATTTTACACCTGCACTTGTGAAGAATTTTGGCAAACAGAAGGTCTAGCCAGTACCTTGGGAAGATCTAAACTACTCCATTCATCCTATCTTGCTTAACAATCCCAGCAATACAATCCCAGCAATGAATTGTAAATTTAAGGAAGAAAAAAGAAGTCTGCCCATATTGAACATGGGGATAGCACAGAGTCAGCTGTATTTGTCAAGTTTTTATATTAATTGTAGTGTTCACTTTCAAATTCCTCCTTTGGGTTTTCAGTTTGGTATTCTTAGGAAAAAAGTTTATATTATCTGATAGTTTTTTCCCTCCCTCCAATAAACTCACTGGGCAATTTCAATTAAACCTGAGTCAAGGGTAGAGGCCTGAAAGATTTCCAGGAATTGTGGAAAGAAAATCACTGAGATTCTTACAGGGAAAAGCCAATATAACCCTCACAGAGAGACTGCAATATCAGCACAGCTCTATTGTTAGACAACAACAAATTAACAAATTAACATGGCAGAGGCAACCTCCCAGGTGCCACTATCTGAAGGACTATTTGCTTATTTCTCTTGAAATAGCTACAGGAACCCAGCAGAAAGGCACAGAACACAGCAACACAGCAATGAACCTGTCACTGTTGGAGCATGTATGGCCACCAAAATAAAAACCACCAAGACAGAGAGAAATTTAAGTTCCTGCTGGGGTACTCCAGGATGCAAACAATAACCCAGCTCCACATTATATAGAACCATCCCTGCTCTGAGAGCTGCGTCACCCCCATGTGTGTGCTGAACCTCCTGCCCAATGGTTCCATCCTCAAATAAAATCACCTGCAAACTGAACTAAGCCTGTGTTACTCTAGATTGACAGCTGCACATCTTGTCTCTTGTGCACTGAATGGAATATTTTCTCCTATTACTGAGTCATTAAAATACCATTCAGATAACTTTCATGCAATGTAGTTTTCATCAATATCAAGCCTGCTCGAGTTTCGTGGTTTGGTAAGTTTCCCATGACATGCTGTTCATAAAGTGCAATGTGTTTGTCACAATGATGCCACATGAAACCTCCTCTCAGGCCCAGAAGACCTGATGGTAATAGAGAAGTGATTTCTTCATACAGACCGTGAAGCAAACAAGGGATCACAATAATCTGATGAGACGATCTCGACATCCTCCAGCCCAGCCTACCTCCACAGACATGTCAGTAGACTCGTTTGGACAGGCAGTTTGTTGTTTGTTTTCCTTTAAAATACATCAAATGAGTCGACACATCAACAAAGCAGCAACGTATTATCCCAGTTACTAAATGCATTTGTTAATCAGCCAAACCAGAGATACAGTGAAGCCTCTTTGTGATGAAGTCTCTGGTTCTCCAAGTCACCGCAGCACTGTCACACACAACACAAACATCATTTTGATCTAATCAGGCTTTAAGAAAACATTTATTGTAGCTGAATACAGCTGTTCAAAAATCACAGACATCCGAACTGCATGTGACAGGATCAGCCCCAGAGGCACAGAACGGGGTCTGACCAAGCCTTTCTGCAGGAGTAGGGCACTAGCTGGTCTGAAGCACCATTAAAAGCAATGTGCCATTCCTCATCTTCTAAACCCCTGCTATGTAGACCAAATATCTCTCTGAGTCTGTGTGTAACTTTCCTAAGCAGCAGAACTATTTTTAAAAAAGCTTTTGAGGAAAAACTTGTGAATTTTTCAGGTTGCAACAAGTCACACACCAGAAGGGCTCTGAGGCTGGTACTGGCACACAGTACTTGGAGGTGGAAACCCAGCCTTCCACAGAGGCCAGGGGCTAATTCTCTTGAGTAACATGAAAATCCTAGGATATTCTTTCTACCAAAAGTGGAATGGGCTGGTTCATTCTCCAAGGCCTTCCCACAAAATATTCACAAAAACTGGGGCTAGACCTCACTGCTAACTCAAGCAAAAACATATTTATTGGGTATTTGTACTAAAATTCCCCAAAATCTCTAGTTGGACCTAACTCACTGCAAGTATTCATCCATTTTCCAGTAAAAATGCTGAGTGAGGTATTGTTTTGACTCTAAGTTCACAGGTCCAGCATCCAACAGCTGTCACCCACTGCCACTGCCAACCTGTGGTTGTTGTCCATTGATTTACACCTTTTTTTCCTTCTCTACCTCAAGCACCGTAAAGGTTTATGCAAGCCTAAGCATTTTAAAGTTATGTAAGCTCAGTCACTTTCAAAACTTATTATTTCCCTGCATAATATATCAAGGGAAACCCATCTTCCCAAAGCAGTATTTTCATCTTCTCCTATATGGACAAATATAATTTTCTCAAACACATTTTGCTGCTTCTTCTCCCTCAGCTCCTGTGTCTCCGTTCATACCTCCCTGCATCCAGCTCCACTTGTTTTGGGGCCCTGAGATATTTATCAACCAGCAGACGAACGAGGCTTTTCCCACAAATTATAGAATTTTGCTAATGAATAACAAAATGTTTTGATACTGCTGCCATACAGAGGCAAACCCCGTGTTCTCAGTCTCCTGTATCACGGCATCAGCGTTTGCGAAAACAAAGCCTTTCAAGTCTGTGGACACCTGGTTTCACACACCACCTTCACGTACACCGTAGTGCAACAGGTCTGTTCTGCAACTGGAAATAAAAATACAATTGCAGCACCTGTAAACATATGCAAACCATTTGTAATCTTTGTAATCTTTGTATCTCAGCTACGGGCAGCAGCGACGGCGCAGCCGCGCGGAGTGGGCTGGGGGTGATTAACCGAGTGGGTGGTGCTTCCATTGATCGCTTCACCCTGCTTGTTGCCCAAGCAAAGTAGATCAAAGTTAAATTAAATGTACTTACCAGCACTACAAGCAGACCCCCAGCTGAGGCAGACATGCACGGTCACTACGCTGTAAATCCTTGCATATCAGATTTCCTCTTTCCAATACTCCCACTCTGAGAAAGGCTTGTAGCAACTCTTTAGAGCAGTTAAGGAAGAAGCACTTCTCTGGGACTTGTGTGGGTGCCTTGCCTTTCCTCAGCTGGTTTTGTTTTGTTGTTTGTGGGGGGTTTTTTGCATTAAGTCAGCTGTCATTACAGCAGCTCTGGCTATCACCATGAGATTCAAAGTAAGAAAGACTATCAGCAGATGCAAGCAGTGAGGTGAAGATTCAGTACTAATAAGGTCAAAGCCTGACAAGAGTAAAGTGGGAATCACACACTGGCAAAACAAGCAGATGCAATCAAGCAGCTGCACCCTTTACAACAGAGCAAGTTTTTATCTTATCTATTTATTGTAGATGCACTATTACTTTTCCACTTAGCCAGGCGCTCTGGCTCCCTCAGGAAAGGTATGGAATTGGCCTGAAAAAAATAGGAAAGAAAAATATTCATACTGTTTGAAAAATGTACTTGCTTCACAGCTTTGTAGATGAAATATGAGATTCTAATGTAATTCAGGAGTTGAGAGTTCCACAGAATGAAGCAATAAAGATAATCCAGTAGTCACAGTCTGCCAGGCACACTGCAGGGACAGTCACTGCATCACCACTTTGTGAACCCTTACTTGTTTTCTAATGAGGATGTCATGGGCCATCTTTGTGCACCACACCCCTGACACCAGCATTCCTGCTGGAATTTGAAAAAAGCGAAATACAACGCGCTTGTTCTATATTGACTTCTCTAATATAACTCAGTTTGAACAACAACAACAAAAAGCCTGCTGATTTAAAAGCCAGAAGGTCAGATCCTCCCCAATTACATTACCAGAAAATCATCCAGTTTGGGGAACTCAAAATAGTGATTCTGACAACTTATTGCAGTACCAAATGACTCCTAGAGGAACTTATTTTATACATATGCATGTGTGTGTGTGTATTTGTGTATGTATGTATATACATCAATATCACCTTTTGCCATCACTTTGGAATAAACCTTACCTGAGGTCTGAAAAATGCCTAATAATTTTCCTTTCTGCAAAGCTCCCTGAAAAAAAGTAAAATAAGTAAAATAAGATATAATCTTAGCATATCCAAGTGAGCCTTACACAGGAGTTCACTGTGGAACACGGCTGGAGATGACAGTGGGAGCCTTTTGATGATAACTCAGTCTCTGCAGCACACTCCCAGGGTGTTAAAGACCTAGACTCTTCTTTGCCACAGCTCCCACTTCTCCAGCAAGACCTTCCAGCCATCAGAATACAAACTGCTCACTCCCTATCCCATGCATTTCCTATGATAGCTGGCTCACTGAGCTGCAATGAGGACAACATTCAATGGGCCAGTGAGAAAAGTAAGCATCAATCTGACTCCTTAATTATGAGTACCTGCAAAAGGCAGGAATCTGGTTCCCACTCTGTGACTGCCTGTATTTTTCCATTTAAGATTTTACCTATCATTACCTACCTTCCTAGAGCTCAGTATTCTTGATCTGCAAAGGACAGAGACAGCCCCCAGGCAGTCTCAAGTCAGGCACCTGGTCTCAGACACATCTTCATCTCATCATCTATCCCAGGAGCTTCTTCCTCAGCCCACAGGCTTCATCATGCCATATATTCATTAAAAACAAAAGGAGAAGTATTGCCTCCAGCACACTGACATGGTCTCTGAGCTATCTGTCTTCACTTGGAATCACTGCCTGATGGCCAGGACTTAGTTTTGAAGCATTATTTCACTTTAACCTAATGCCTGAAGCTACTGGGTATATCATGTCCTTGGTTGTGTTTTCAAAAGCGCTTGTGCAACCTCAGGTCCCCAGAGTCACTTTCAAACTGACTCACTGAAAACACTCTCTACAGCCTCCAATTATCTCCAGAGGACAAGAGGTGAGTAAGACTGAAAAACAAAGGAGGCAAGATATATATAAAGATATCTGTGTGCACAATGATAACATTTAACATCACAAGAAAAATTCATAGAAAGATATTTTACAAATTACATAAACCATTAAATTTCCAAGTACAAATGAAAAACTCCTTGATATGACATTTCCCTTTCAGTAGAGGATTCTTTAGTGCTTCAGTGGTTTCTCTTATCAGTGCTTTGAACTAAATGGTAGTTCCTGTATTTGGAGGTAGTGAGGTTCAAACCATGAAGAGCTTCACTAGTTAAAAACTTTTATTTTAAACTGAACTGTATGTCAAACTAGAATATAGATCTTGACTGTCACTTGGCAGTTTCTTCTAAATTCCCCTTTGATGCCCAGTTTGGAACCCAGCGCTTGTGAGCAGGTTATTTCCTCCCCCTCCTCATCAAGCAAACTGCCACAGGGCTATCTTATCTCCTTGCAGGTGGCAGGAAGAAGTCATCACAAAGAGGAAATCCTATCATAGCCTGATGAGCATTACTTTGAGCAGTTTTGTCTGGTGAAGGAGTCCCTGGTCCTACATTGTTCCTCCTTACACCTCCTAGATTGCTGCAAATAAATTAGAGCAGGGAGCTGAGCTAGATAGCCCCCCACCTCTTCTTTTTCAGCCAGAGTTTTTTTGAGTCAAATTAGCTCTCCCTTTGCACTTCACCACATGCCCAAATGCTTGTGCCAGAGTGGCAGAAGGAGGAGTAAGAGAGTGGGAAGAAGTGGCTGGAAGTAGGAGGAGGTGAGGGAGCAGAAGGGACTTCTTCAGCTCTGAGGCCTGCAGCCTAAAAAAATAACTCCCTCACTGGGATCAAGTACTCCTGGGGTGCCCTTGTGAGGATGGATGTGCTCACTCCCTGAAATGCTTCAGTTGGTGAATCCTCATGTAATGGAGACCTGCCACTGAATTCATAGTTTTCCAGCGGGGACATTACCTGTAAGAGACAGAGGGATTCAGGCAGCCACTGCCAACATCTCCCTCAGTGTGTTGGCCTTTGGGCTTTTGTGTCTCCAGCCTTGTCTTAGGGCACTAAACAGATTCTCACCTAAAGCAACACTGTAAGCAGGCATTCATTCTGTTGCCTCAGATTTGACACAGCCCACAGCACAATCACAGAACCTGCAAGCGGCTCGGCTATATTTAGAATCCCACATTGTCATTACTTTCATCCTTCAAAACGGAGGTGGGGGAGAAATAAAGAACAGAGGCAGATGAGGAATGCACAGCTGGAGAACGTCAGCAGGCATCGAAGCACCAGCTGGGCCTGGTTCACCTCCTGTTTAACTGAAAGAGAGTAGTGGGTGAGCCTGAGAAAAAGAAAATGGACATTTATTTCTCCTGCCGTGGTCAACACCTGGCTGTCCCTGCAAAGACAGTGCTCTGGTAATCCTCCAAGCATCATTTTCTGTGCCAAGTCACTGCTGGCAATGAGGAATGAGCAGGAGGTGGGAAAGGACACAAGTGAAAGAGCTGCCAGTGAGGAGGGGAGCACGTGGCTGCTGCCTGGACTGGAATATCCCATAGGCAAAGCACAGCAAAGCAATACACCATAAGGACAAAAGGGACTGAAAATAAAAGGTTATAAAAGGAAAAAACAAAGTGGTGGCACAGTTCATTTGGCCATACAGAGGTCAATGTGTGGTCATATGTAAGCAGAGATGATTGTAATGAATTATTTAAATGATTTTTTTTGTTAATTCCCTTGGATGTGAAGTGGGATATTTTTTCTCCAAGACAGGATCCCAAGAGAAACAGGGCAATATTGAAGATACAGCTGAAGTTTGAATACAGCCTCCAAAATACACTTCCACAATCACTCAAACTTATCAGCACTGTTTCCCGTTCATTCTCCAGGCCCCTCATTTATGTCTGTGTTAAAACATGAGCTGAGCTGCTTCCGAGGGAACCAAACTGACCTATTTGTGTTCCCTTTCACTGCTCCTGAGGCAGCTTAATTTAAGTTCTCAGAGGCACCTCATCTCTTGATAGCATGGAGAACACTTGCTCCTGCAGCTGTAATAATGGGTAAAATCAACCAAATGATGCCTTTATTTTTCTGTCTCCATGCTACTTTTTACATTAATTTGAGGGGCTGGGGATTACTTTAGTGAAGGCTTTGGCCTGTTGGGGCTTTACCAATGGCAAGAGGAAAAAGGGAATATAGAGAAAGATTCTGGCTAATATTATTTTATTTTATTTTATTTTTGAAGGAACTATTAGGTTCACTTTAGAAGAGCAGGCAAACACCACAGTCTGCTGAAGCCTTCACATTATGGGGTGAGGAGAGCTCTTCTGGGCCTTTATAACTCTGTCACTCTCTAAATAATCCATGTTGTCCTTATTTTCAAAAAATAATCAGCAACATTAGGGGCTGTTGTGTTCAGTTAGGAGCTGTGGTGTTAACCTCAGAATCCTAAACACATCAGCTCCTATTTCCCCTCTCTTGCAAGCCAGCCCCATTCTTTCCTAGTCCTTTGCTCTCAGCATCCTCAGTACCAGTCAGACCAGTGATTCCACGTAAGTGATGCACATATTATTTTGCAGATGTTTCCATATCCCAATCTCCTTCTACAACTGCATCCTGAGGAGCAGATTTTCCAGTTAACATAGACACAGATAAATCTGTTAGAAATCCAGGACCTTTGTTGATGGCTGTGAGGTGTCAGAAACCCTGCTCTTACTGCATAGAATCCTTGTAGTAATTTTTAATACTTCAGTTAACTTCTGAAATACCTGTTGGACATGGAGAGGCTCTCAGAAATTCATGTTCATGGACTGTGCAGCTCCCAGAAGTCTGCTACTGCTTCCCAACTTTCCAAGTTTTCCTAGATCATCTCCTCTGTTATTGACCATCTGTTAATCAATCCAAGCAAGTGTTTGCATGCAGGTCTTTGAGGGAAGCACTGTAGCACACTTGTTGCTGCAGTTGCTATGTGTGAAATCACTCTTGTTGAAATTCTGCTGCCGTCAGGGGATTTATCCAGAAATTGTTTTAGCCTACGGATCTATCGCAATTCCCTCACAAGTGAAAGGGTAGAAACTACTCTGTTGGGTCAGGCACAGAAACCATTTTGGATTACCTCCATGTGATCTTGAAACAGGGTATTTTCTTCTGGATGCTTCATTGCACGCTTCAGAATTTCAGGCTTTGTTTTTGAGACTTAATCTCACAAAGGATAAATTAATCTCTGAGATTTAACAGTGCTTTGAGATCTCCCTGCAACTGTAATCACTTTTTGCCAACCTAAATACAGAGGCGTGGCATGGCCTGGCCTCTTTCACTTCTGGTTTCATGATGCCATCTCTGCACCAGGGAACTGAGCACCAAAACCAGGGGTACCCTCCTTCCTCTCACCTCCATCAGGTCCCAGCAGGGTTGCAAGGCTGAACTGGTTCAGTGCACGACCACCAGAACAGCCCAAAGGAGGCAGCAAGAACATGAAGCCAAGAGAGGCTTCACATCTTCAAGGAGCTGCTCAAATTTATGTTACTTTAAAGCAGTCAGGCAATTGCAGCCTTAGCCTGCACACTGAAAATTTTAAATTACTCAGGTGTGGTTTAGTGAAGTGCTTAATGTTTCAATAAAATGCTGTTCACTGCTGCACTGATTGTAAGAGATTATGGTAGGGAAAGAGGTGAACATGTTTTTGTGATCTACATAAGGTGAGAAAGTATGTCAGAAAACCCCATTTGCAGAGAAAGGATGTTATCACATACTTTTCCCCAGAGACTGCCATAACCAAATCTCAGTTCTAATTTTTTTTTCAAATGTTTCTGTAAGAGGAACCCTTTTTGTAACCTATCCCTCAGCAAGTTTGTTATGAACATGCATTGTCAGAAGATTCAGGCCGTCACTGCTTACGTGAGTACACAGAACATACAGCTGAT
Source organism: Drymodes brunneopygia (assembly GCA_013400955.1). Classification (NCBI taxonomy): domain Eukaryota; kingdom Metazoa; phylum Chordata; class Aves; order Passeriformes; family Petroicidae; genus Drymodes; species Drymodes brunneopygia. The sequence goes on along the minus strand of VZTZ01045713.1, from coordinate 424,688 downwards.
GGAAAAAAATGTGGTTTATATATTTTTTTATATATTTATTTAGAATTATTTATTTAGAATTAATTTTCTGCAGATATACTTGAATGCTGCCTTACAAATTTGCTGCTTCAGTGAACATTCCTATCAGCAGCTTATTGTGAGGGCATCTGCAGAAAATCAAGCATTGAAATAGGTATCAACACAAGCAAAGTGAATACATTTAAAAATTAGAGAAATGCTACTTATCCCAAAATGAATTTTTGCAGCAGGGTCAGGACAGACTGAATATAAGAAATCAAAACACAGGATGATGTTCCCAGGCCATGACAAGCCATCTAACCTAACAGAATGTTAGATGGCTATTTTCTTTAACAAACAGTAGGAAGAGGTTTCCCATCCTAGGGGAGTTCAGTATTGCAGAACCCAAAGAGCAAAGTCTTGTACTCTAATTCACCAGTGAGCTGAGCCAACAAGAACATTTTTTAAATGCTTCATTTTAACTATGGCCTCCTTTCATTCAAATATCTTAGTGTATTTAACGTTAAGATCAGAAAAAAATGTTTCATGGGGCATTTTTCACACTCAGATTGTTAACCCATGATGTCTCAGAAACTTCCAAAACACTTCTTCCTGGACTTTTTGAAGATGAGATATCCATTCAACCCTTTTTTATTCAGCCAAGAGAGTTCACAAGAACATTGTTGTTTTCTGCCAGACTTTATTCTCTGATAGGAAAACTACAGATTGTTAAACTGTCGACTGACTCAAATCTGTGTTTCTCCCATGACCATCTTCCATCCCCATGACAGAAGCAGCACAAGCATGCCAGGGTGCAGCATGTTCTCTGCAACTCTCCAGTTGCCTTTCACAAGAGACTCTCTGAGGCTGATGTAACATCCATTATGGATAATGCAGCTTTCCACAGTACCAGGAGACTGAAAGGTCTCTGACAAAGCCATTGCAAAGCCATCTTTGATCCACAGCCATGGTCACAGATGCCCAGTTTGCACAGATTGGAGCTTCTGAGAAATGTCTAAGCAACGAAGACCCTACAGACCCAGGCAGGACACAGCAAACTCACCTGAGACTCCTCTAGCTGCTGTGAGGAAACAAAGATTGCAGTATCAAGAGAAACAGGAATAAGCTGCTGAAGGCCATTTGAACCAACGTCCCACTCAAATACGGACTGTCACCAACTATACATCAAACCAGCCATAGATTTATTTGGCTAAGTCTTGAAAACCTTCAAGGACCAAATTTTCACAATTCTTCCAAAAAATGTATTCCAATGCTGTACTGTCCTCCTACTGAAGAAATTCTGCTCATGTCCAGTTTCAGTCTCCCAAGTTGAAAACTGTGGCCCTTGCCCTCAAATTTGCTCTGAATTTCTACATTTCACAATAAGTTTCCAGTTTGTGTTGCTGCATGAGGTTATTCTGCTCCAGGTACCAGGCTTCACACACCTTACTGAATGTCTTTAGGTCCAATCCACAGGTGTTTGAAGATCCCTCTGGACTGAAGCTCTGTTGTTCAGGGTGCTAATCATTTCCCTTTAGGTTAGAATCACACACAGGTTTTTAGAATTTGCATTCTCACTGATCACAATGAAAATGTTGGGGTACATCAATCTTGGGGTACACAACTACTGAGTTTTGGGCTGTTGATAACTATTCTTCAAACCTCATGCTCCAGGCAGTTTTCAACTGATCTAACAGTCTGTTCATCCAAGCTGCACTTCCTTGTCTTCCAGATAAGGATGCTATACAAGCCTTACTGAAGAGGTAATGTATTACATCCATTCTCTCATTTTTTTAGCCAGTTATTTCACCATAAAAAGCAACCAGGCTGGTCAAGAACAATTTACCTCTGGTTAATAAATCCATCCTCACCCTTCCTTGTTGTTGCCATCTTGTCATTTGTGTGTTTGTAAGTGGATTCCCAAAGGATGTGCTCCATGAAGAGCAGACTTGAGCTCCAGGGGCAGTGGCAAGGCCAGCATCACACAACACCTAAATTTGTTCACAGATACTGAGATACTGAGATATGACTCTGCTGCAAGCACAGCAGGGCAGGTGTAGTGAGGTCAGCTCAGACCCTACAAACAGTTTACCCACAGTAGGACAGACTTTACTGAGCAAGTTTATGTGGGGGTTTGGGGCTGTGGTGGAATCAGGCTGCCACAGAAAACCTGCCTGCAGTGCCAAAGATGGGCAGTGCCTGCAGTAAATGTACCCCAGGTCTTCCTGACAGATGGATCTCACAGGCTGTTCAGGCTCAGCTTTAGGTGTCTCTGGGATGAGAGCACTGTCAAGTCCCAGTTTTAAGACAACAGTCAAAAACAAGGCATTCCCAGAACAGGGTCTGGAGTGAGGTAAAAGTCTGGTTTGGCTTGAACAACAGTTTAAAGCCTTCCATAAAAACATACCTTTTTCTATTACTACTGGCAGCAGATCTGACAGTGTTATCTCTCTACTAGTATTTTATGCTTCCTAATTCCAACATATGATAGCACTTCACTTCCCAATATCCATTGACATTCTTTTGATGTATCTTTTGGGCTAGTGCCTAAGCACATTTGCAAATAGTTTAGTGCTCAATTTAAGGCTGAATATATTCCCAGAATTCCTTGGGCAATCAATTATTTATTACTTACAAGTGTTAAGATCAAAAAGAAAAGAAATAGATGTATATTCCACGCTGACAGGAGGTCCATGGGGATTACAGAAAACAGAAACTTTAATGCTAAATTTGTGTAAAAAGGATGAAATGGGGATTCCCTAGTCAGTTAAAAAAAAAAAAGAAAAGGAAAAAAAAACAAATGGCCTGGATTATAGAGTTCTTTTTCTTGCACATTTGAAATGTGTTCTCTGTACCACACAGGCAAATTGTGGTTTGTTTTCACCAAGAAATACCAGTCAGCTTGAACTCAGTGCCAACTACCCTACTAAAGGATGCACCTTTTAGCAGTGTAAATAGCTAATTAATTAAGATACTGATTCACTCCTATTGACAGGCCTAGGATTTGTGTGAATTCTTCAGAAGGGTCATAGTGCCTGCATGGATTCTTTGTAAAACCTGGGGCTCGTAAGAGCATCAACACCCAAGCACAGGGTAACCAACGGGAGCAGAATTTAGAAAGATCACTTACACTTCATTGAACAGCACTGTAGAAGCCAGAGAACATTTTCACAAGCATTTTTGACTAAGGCAAAATTTTCTTTATTCCCATCAGTGGGGTATGAGCAGAGAAGGAGGTTCTCAGGGTCAAACACAAGACTTCTCCCTCCATGGGCTGCAGGTCAGAGCTCAGGTGCTCAAAGAGAAACTTCATCTGTAGTCACTGCTGGCTTTACAAATCACATGTTCTTCTCTGTAAGCCCTACTTACCTATTGCTAACCTGAAACTGTGCCCACAGACAAGCAAGACAAGCTTTAAGGTCCCTTCCAACCCAAACCATGTTATGATTCTGTGATCACAGATGCCAGAACTAATAAAGACCTGGACCTGCTTTTTCATGGCTAGGTGTCCAGCCACCAGTGGATTAAATTATTTTCTCTTTGTGGGGTTGTTTTTTATTTTTTCAACAAAATTCAGGAAATCTATGCAGCAAATCTACCAGCTTTTCTGAGGTCAGGGAAATTATAACACACTTGCAATTTAGGTTACTTATTTCTCAAATAAACAGATAAATTAGACTACCATAAAGCCCAAAATGCATCTAAAGAAAGTGGCAGCTCTCCAGGTAAAAAGAATCAGCCATCTGCTCTAAAAAATAAAAGTAAAAATCTAATAAAACCCAGTGACAGATCACTTCACTCATTGAGAGAAACTTGGAACAGTGAGGCTGAAATCAGCTCTGTGAAACTGGAGGAGTCACACAACAGAGAGGTTGCAACTAATCCAATGGCGTTCACTACATGGAGACTCAACAAATACTCTAAGTCTTAATTCTTACTAGCACTACTACTACTGTTATTATTATTAATCCTTTTTAGGTCCGCTTACAACTTTGAGATGGACTTCAGTTGATAAATCTTTTTGGGGTTTGAGCATTACTACACAAAGGAGGAGATAAGACTCCACTTGAAACTTTTTTATTCCTGGGCGTGATTCTTTTGTGTAATGATTTTCGTGAGAGTCAATTTGTCACCTGTTGGTTAGTTAGCAACAGAAGAAACACGCAGGTCACAGAGCAGCAGTGGTGTCACCAGGCAGGACCGACCAAAAGTCCTGCCCTTCTTTATTTACCTATTTTTATAGGGTTCTAAGGACAGTCAAAGATTGGTGAAAGGGGTCAACACCCCTGAAGGTTTACAGGACAAAGACATGGTCAATCATCTTTCTCCACCCCAGGGAAAGGAATGAAAAACAATTCCACAAGTGCAAAACAATCCTGGTTGGTTAAGGAAAACAAGGACCATGTTTACAGAACAAGCATGGGAAACTACAGCTACAGTGTTACAACTTATGGCGACAGTCACCTTTGGAATTAAGGTACTTAAGAGTCTGGACATTAATTAAGAAAACAACATCTGACCTTACTGAAGGTCAAATATAAACAAACTGTTTTCAAGCTAAAAGATCTGTTTGGAGCTGGTTTGTGCTGGAATGTCACCCACACAAATCTTGTGAGGGAACATTAAGTGACAATACACTGAAAATGATGAAGCTTATGTTGGAACAAAATCTCTGTGGCTGGGAAAAAATAATGCTCAAAGGAGGAAGCATTTACAGTCCAGTTTCTAAATCAGCTATTACTTAGTTAAATATAAAAGTTTGATGTGTTTTTTTGCAAACATCTTCACACAATCTAGCTTTCTTGTCAACGTACTGGTTTTCTTCATGCTTTTCCCCTTTTGTTTAAGCTCTCACCTCAGGCCTTGTTCCAGGATAGGGTGTTAGTTCTTTAGAATGGCATCGAAAATCTAATAATCTAATTCTTGAGACTATTGTAGACCAGCTAGCAATTTAAATTTAGGACTTTGCATCTTAAAAATAAATTAAATGTTTATATATACAGTAGACTGTTCTCTACAGCCCTGGGGCACCTGGGCTAGTCCTTCCTTCCCCAGAACCCATCCCAGTTTCCTTCTGCTAGCTGAAATTAACAATAGTGAATGTATGAATAAGCAAATAATTTTAAAAAATACAATAAAAAATAATTTTGCTTAGGACTGCAAATCCATTTTAAATCCCTAACTCTCTTGCACTGTGATTTTTCCTCGCAGCAATGCGGGTCTTAAACACATGCCATGGAAAATACAGGATCCCAGTGTGGGAGATGTTAAAAATCAAGATCAGGAAAGGGGAGTTTTCTCCAGAATACACATTTCATGAAGACAGAGATGCTCACCCCTAGAGTCTGATCTTTCTGCCACTAGGAAAGTCCCTGTTCCTGCTGGTGAATTGCTACACGAGCAGTGCTGTGGCTCCAGGGGCCCCCTCGGGCTCCCCTCATGCCAAACAAAGGAACACTAATTTTCTGCCTGCAGAAACAGGTGTGCTGGGGCATGGAGACCCTGGGTGCTGTGAGGTTCTTAGAGCTGTACTGCTTTAAGAAGGATTCTGCTGTTGAAGAAGGAAGAGTAAGGGGTGGGTGGGATCCTGTACTCTTGGATCGCCCACTATCACTCAGAAACGCTACAGAAAAATATGAAAGAATGAATCATAAATAAATAAAGACATATAAATTAATAAATAAGCCCACCAGAAGCCAAAAAATAGAGGGTGCAATTAAAATCCTGGCTCTGCTGAAACCAATGGTAAAGAATTTCTCTCCTTACCTATGTTACTGTTTTTCTCCAAAGGAGCAAGGTCAATGAAGAGGTTTACTGTGCAGGGAGAAAAATAAACAAACAAGAAAAATAAAGATGAACTATGAGAACTACATAGACAGCTTTGATAAAATATTACAGAATGTGGTAGGATGCCAGCAATCCTGACTGCTGATGTGCAATGTGCCTGTCAAGGTGACCAGTGTATTTGATTTACACATTTCTAATTATTATGTACTATTTCAAGCTATTAGATATCTTTAATTTTTGGGGTTTTTTTGCTGCTCAGATGAATTCTATGTTTTTACCCCCTCTCTCTTGAATCTTTGTTGCTTGATCTCCACTGAACTGTGACACTTCATTTTGCATTAGATTGTAATGCCAAAGCTGTGTTCAGCCGTGCAGTAGATGAGCTCCCAAAGAACCCTACTGGGACACTCACAGTGGTAAGTGATGAGGCAGGAGTGGGCTTCAGTCAGCTGGTATTTATCTGTGCTGTATATTTTATGGCCCTAAATTCAAGTAGCAATCACTTTTTAAAAATTAGTGCAACATCTTTAATTAGAGGGCAAGAGCAACAAAGAACCTATAATTATTTTAAAAAAAAATCATGCAATTGATGCAGTGAGTAGTGTCTTTGTCGTCACAGCAAGTCCACTCTGCTCTTGGGTTAGGTCACTCCTCAGTCAGCTTCAAGGGCAATCACTACTAATTAACAAAGCTTTTAAACTCTTCCAGGGAAGTGGCCCAGACCACTGACGTACTGTAAGAATACTCAGACACATAGCTCTTAAAGTTGTCTGTCCCTTATGTTGACTTCCTCCAAAATGCAAGGCAGAAACTTCCTTCAATACAATGAAACCAAAAGTATTGTAGTTGCATTTTTGTGCCCTCCCCACGGCCATCCAAGTCCTTCTCACTAGAGAACCACCTTCCATGCTCCTGATAATTTGGCATGTGGATCCATACACAGAAAAAGACAAAGACTGCTCAGGCTGTGCAAAATAACCATCTCCCTTCTGTACTTTAATGAGCAGAATTAGGACTGGATACCAAAACCAGAGGTTTGAGTTGGGTTAAATCTATCTGGTGGCATCCATCTAGAGTCAGTCAAGTGGCAAAAAGAGTGTTTTGTATTGGAGCTGCATATTTTGGGCTGAAAGAGGGTTGAAAGGGTAAACAAAGCTGATGCCTTGCATCTGAGGTTAGATTTTCTATTGCAGTGCATGCTAGTAGAAACTCTTTTATATAGACAAACATGATTTCTTTGAAGAAACAGAACTCCACCACCAGTTTCTCCTGCTAACTGTAAGGACGTGCAGTATCACCGATAACCTCGCTAGACCCAGAGGGGTGATATCATTACTGCTCTTTGATATGCAGATACTGGGAGCTGCTATTCTTATCCTGCTGGTTTTGCAATTAGCCTATGGAAAACACAAACAGGTTCTCCCGTGTTCCCCCTGTGCCCATCCCTCTTGCCTGCCCAGGCTGCACAAGTGCAGTGGACGGGCCGTGGTCTGGGAGGAGCAGGTCCTGCTGCTGACCATCAGCTCCTGCCCCAGAGCATCACACACCACGCAAGCCCAGCTCATTCCAGGGACTTATTACAAATATGCTAGCCCCCTTTTAATTTAAGCCATAATTGATAGCTGGCTTTGGCAAGGAGCAATTTCGCAGGCGTCAAGAGTGTAATGAGAGCCACGCGAATGAGCTTCCCTTGAGTCACAGCTGTCCCGGTGTCACAGACGAGCATCCCCTGAGTCACACCAGCACAGCCACCTGCCCCTTTCCAGCAGGAGCAGAAAAAACCTGCTCACTCCTATAGAGAGACAAGTCCTTAAAAGTAAATAAGCAGCTTGTCTCCGGGTGTGGGTCAGGCTCTTCTCTCAGGTAACTCAGGACAGGATGAGAGGACATGGTTGCAAGCTGTGCCAGGGGAGGTGTAGATTGGACATTAGGAGGGATTTCTTCCCAGAAAGGGTGATTAGACACTGTCATGGGCAGCCCAGNGCTTTCCCGGTGGATTTCTCGCGGATCCAGGAGAGATCAGGGTGCCCTGGGTCCCTGTCCTGCCTTTGTGTCGGGGTGCGGGTGGGCTCCTGCCATGGGCGCTTCTTGCAGCACAGGGGGAGGCTGGTTCAGGTGTCTCGGTAATTCCTTTATAAATATTCCCTTCCCGCTTCCCCCTTCCCCCCCAAGCGTTGGAGGGGATACCTAAGGAAGAAGACCTGTGAGGAAGGTTTGATTTAAAGGTTCGGACTTGACGATCTTAAAGGTCTCTTCCAACTTTGTGATACTATAAATAAACAGTATGTAAAGTGGAATTGCTTTCCTTCCCTTTAGGAGAAAAGAGTGTTGANNNTCACCGTTCCTGGAAGGAAAAGACTGGACGTGGCCCTCAGTTCCATGCTCTGGTTGACATGGTGGTATCCGGTCATAAGTTGTACTCGATGACCTCAGAGGTCTTTTCCAACGTGTTTGACTCTGCGATTCTCCCGGTGGTGTCCAAGGAATCCCAAGCCTCGCAGCAGAGGCGGGCGAGTGTGTGGCCACGCATCGAGCCCGAAGCGGGACTCGAACCCGTGACTCCCCATCCCGCGGGCCCCACCCCGCGNCTGCCTTTGTGTCGGGGTGCGGGTGGGCTCCTGCCATGGGCGCTTCTTGCAGCACAGGGGGAGGCTGGTTCAGGTGTCTCGGTAATTCCTTTATAAATATTCCCTTCCCGCTTCCCCCTTCCCCCCCAAGCGTTGGAGGGGATACCTAAGGAAGAAGACCTGTGAGGAAGGTTTGATTTAAAGGTTCGGACTTGACGATCTTAAAGGTCTCTTCCAACTTTGTGATACTATAAATAAACAGTATGTAAAGTGGAATTGCTTTCCTTCTCTTTAGGAGAAAAGAGGTTTGAGTTTCAGGGTTTCGTTGTATTGTTTTATTAGGGTTTTCTTCTTTTCTGGATGGTTTATTTGTTAGAAACTTGCACTTGCGATCAGCAGCTTAATTGCTTGGAGATTTTTATATAACTGTACCAGAATATGCTGAATGGTTCACATAAAACAGAAAAGTGTGAAAATACTTATTTATTGTTAAAGCTCTGTGGTTTTTAGTGGGACTTGAGCTTTCAAGCCCTTTTGACACTTGAAAAATAAATTACTACCAGATGTCCACGATCAGCAAATAGACACGAATTAAGGACATGAGCTATGCTCTGTGTCCAAGGGGTAAATGCATTTATTTGTCCACATGAGTGGTGCCAACAGGGAATGCTCATGGCATCTGCTGCCTGCAGTGGATAGAATAAGGGAGGAATTGACAACCAATGGGTTAGGAAAGGTCAATGTATGAATACAGTGTCCAGAAAAAAATTATGAAAGCACTTGAAACAGAAAACACTTAATTTAAAACAATACTTCTTCAAATAGTCACATGCATAAAGTCAGATTTTACCGAGTTATACTGAGACCGCAGTGTTGTGCTTTTATTGTTCAATATAATTAATACAACAAATTAGAACTTCTTGCAAAACACCTTTGGTATATCACAATAAAAGTAATGATAAATAGCTTGCATATGTCTTCATGCCCAAAGTTTACAAAAGCTCAGTCAGAGTGGTTATAGTGGTTGAGAATTAAATTTTGTCTAATACTCGAGATAGGTTTGTCTGTGTAAATAGCCTGTAGGTTAGCTCACAGCCTCTACCAGAGCTGGAGTATTTAATTTGAATTTATTTAACATTTTAATGAAGTAATCTCTCATTCCTGACAAGACCTACATGTGTGCTTCCATTGATGCACAGCTCTGTTGAAACCAACAGAGTATGAGCACATCATGCATTAGTCAGTGGGACTGTCCATATGCATATTTGTTTATTAAAAGGATGAGAAATTATAAAAGGCATAGCTGAAATATTTGAGTCCCATCAGCTTTGTCATTAATGACATTTAACCCAGCTGCTGCTGAGCTCTTGCTTGTTCTCTACATATAACTGCACAAATGTGCAGGTTCTTGCTGGCATTATTACACTTTGGAAGAACACCTAAGAGCAAAGACCTACCATTAGCAGGTTGCTAAAGGGTGGTGTTTTGTGTAAAAGAAGATGAAGAGAGGCTTATCAAGGAAGGAATGAGCATCTACAGTTTCATGGGACAGGACTTGACATAGGGACTTGAAAATTTTTTACCAAGCTCTTCCCACTCCAGGGTTCTCTCCCGTGGTGCTGCACTGCTATGTTCTGTACATTGTCTGTAACAAAGCTTGGGACACCTGACATCCACCCTCCAGATTTCCCTTTACATGCTGTAGATTTCTCCCCCTCTCATTTTCCAGGAGAACATGGAGGAGGCAAAGTGGAAATGCCTCCCCTGGTACAGAGCCAAGGTGGCTCTTGCTCCATTTGGAACAGCCCATGTTGTCCCTTTCTGTAATGTGGGCAGAGGTGAGGGATGCCTGTGCAGTGTCTCATCTCAGCTTTGCTTCCATCACTTCTGCTGCAGTGTGGACAAACCTTTGTGAGAGTTGAAGGAAAATTGTTGGCTGTTTCTGCCAGGAACCCCGTTGCTCTCAGCATGGCACTAATGAGGCAAGTGCCTTTGGAGATTCTGCTTCAGAACTCGGAAGTAAATACAAGCTTGATAAAAACACAGGTGCGCTATCATCAGCAAATTACCATAAATTACCTACATGAGCAGTGCTAAGAGAAAGCACCTGTAGTTATTTAAAATTAATATATAAAGTTGTCATTTAAATAACTGCAGATTCATATTTAAACGATAGCGATCAATCTACCATGTGTTTCCAGAGCTGTCTCAGTAAACTTAGAGTTGATAGCCTAAGAGGAGACAGGGGCTCACTGTTCCAGGAAAAATAAACTACGGAGGATATATTTGTTAATGTACAAATTAATTTAGGAACAGGAGGCTGCAGCAATGTGTTTCAGCCAGCAATAGTTGTGACTGCTGGCCCCAGTAGTGCCCATCATTGAGCCCCTGTCATCCCTGCGTGCCGCAGCGGTGCTTCCTCTGCTGAGAAGTGAAGAGCATCAGAAAGCAGCAGCCTGTGGTGGTTTTCCTCTTTCTCTCAACTTCCACTGCTGACAGAGGGGTGAGAGATTCCTGGTCCTTCTCCCCAGTGGCTGCAGCCTCTCCTTGCCAGGGGCCAGGGCCAGGCCTTGGCAGCTGCTTGCACGGAAGAGCTGCACATGTAGGGTCTGCCAAGGCCCTCTTGGTAGTTGAGAGCTGCTGGTTTATGTGCCCCAAGTTATGTTCCTGTATTCTTGTGTACAAACGTCCATCTGGATTTTTGCTTTGTCCAGATCATGGAACCGTGCTGGTTCCCCAGAGTTCACCATGTGAGTGTTTTTTGTGCTGCACAAATGTGTGAAGTGTACCAGGAGGATCTGCTGATCCAGAGCAAGGTCAATTCGAGTGTTTTTCTGGCCCTTCGGAGAACGAGTCAGAAAACTCTCCTGGATATGTGTGAAGAGGCCAAGGCAAACACATTGACATTTTGTTAATGGAAGGGACTCTGAAAATGTCAATGAAAATGTCACACTTAGATTCCCATTGTGACCACTTGAAATAAATTCAGGACCATTTAATGGAGTTTTATTTTACTGTTAAAAGCAAACATACATACACGCGACTGTTCAAAGAACTTTCAAGACAATTCAGAGCAAATGTTGCTCATGGATGTGGCAAGGAGGAGAGCAAGAGAAGGCAGCAGTTGTTGGAAGGTGTGTACTCACTGCTCATTTGATCTTGAGGATGGGATAAAACTGAACAGGATTTGTTTTGTTCAGATCTTTAAATGACAGCTGGGTGTCTTGGAGGATGTAGTATTTGGCACCAGGGCATGTGCTTTGGTGACACTGAGCATCTCAATAATGTCCTTTCCCATGTGTATAAATACATGTAGGGAATAGCAGCTGTAGTAGCAGGAAAAATGTTCATTCTTGCTTTACTCAGTGTGCCAGAACTACTAATAACACAGGTTATGTGAGTACCTGTCTACTTGCTATGCAAATACCTCTCAATTTAAGAAACTGTCCATGATCTTTGAACTAATTAGTTTTACAATGGACTTACTTTACAAGGGGCTTTGGAGAACTTGCTTAACAAATTCAAGCTTGCTTTAGAAAGGTTCTTGCAGAGTCACTGGTGACTAATTACTTTTGAACATTCTTAATCCATACTCTGTTTGAACAAGTAACTATGGTATAATAGGATTGTAGCCCAGAGGAGTCCTGTGTAACTTTTCAGGTGAAATGCACATGGTTTTACCTATAAATGCTCAGAGAGGCTGGCTCAGGGGATTGATGATGGGTAAGGTTTGACCTCTCAGCCAGTATTTTTTTGGAGGTGATGGTTGTTACAAATGATGTTCTTTCCCCTTGTTCTTTGGAATGGCAGCACTGCTGTGTACTGGAGGCAGTCCCTCTCACTAATGTACCTGAGTAGCCTTTGCTTTTTAAATTTTATTTCTCCTCATATATCCAGTCCTCATCGCCACCGAATCTGTGTGCTCATTGTTTGTAAGTCTGGGACCTTCAGTTGCTGTAGTCCAGACTATAAGTTTCCATATGTATTTATGAAAACATTTTTAAAATCAGGCTAATCTTTCAATAGGACTGCCATGGAAAATTGTCAGTTCTTAGAATCCTTTAAAGTTATTTCCTGAGGTCCATTAGTTCAAATTAACAGCATGGCTCTTTGTCTTGTCTTTAAAAGTTGCTTGCACGACTTGAGGGAAGGAGTTCTCTGAAGAATCTCGAACCTTATCTGTTTGCTGAGGAAGGATCTCCTGTCCATGGTAAAAATGTGTCTTTATCCCATTAATGAAAAAATGTTCATGCAAAAGTATTCTCAGGGCTACGTGACAGAGATTAGCATACAAGTAAATTATTTTACCCTAGATCAGAATTTTAATTGTTGATGTGGTTCTGTGCAAACTAGATAAAATGGAATAATGCAAAGTCACCCTTCCAAACATTATTAAATAGGCCTTAAAATCTACTTTATGCATATCAAAACACAAGTGTAGGTGATTAAATACCAAGTACATTGGTCAGAGTCTAGTTGTTTTACAGCAATTTGTTCTAGAGTCTGTTATTAAACCTCTTTGTTTGTTTTTTTTAATCAGTGGTGTAGACAATTACCACAAAGTCAAAACTGCAGAAATTTGCAAAGAACACGAGGTTCAGTAAATAGCAAAGAGTTCAGTCATATGTAGTTGTCTGGGTAACTTAGGATAAGGGGCATGAGCAAACAGTATTTTTCAAAAAAGCCAAGTCATCATACCATTCAGTCTTGACCTGAAAAATCCTAATTATACTTCGATAGAACTTTATAAACAAATCCATTATGGACACAGGTACTAATTAGTTGAATGAGTTCACAATGTCAAGATAAACATGGCTCATAGTGACCTTCAGTGAATGAATGAGAATTTCAGATTGGAGAAATCAGGTAACCTCCCAATGACACCGGTATAAGAAATTGTAAGATCAAGGCTGGATATTTTAATGAAAGAAATGAGTGAACTAAACAGAAATTGACACAGTATTCAGGAAGTCAGGCTGATTTTCCAGATTGTGTGAAATTTCATTAATTTCACGATGAAAGAGACAACTCTGATTACACAAGACTAAAAATATATATTAAAAAGGCATGTGAGTGGCAAACTGTAAGGATCAAGTGATGAAGTACTACTGTTGTGGAATTTATGTGAGTGAGTGGATTTCATATCATAGGGCAAGTATGTGGTTCCAGTGGTTATCAGCACACTTGTCTGCAGTTAGAATTCCCCCAAATATGGAGTGTTCAGAAGAAATGGCAGAAAGAGCAATAAAAAGAACCAGGATAATTGGATGAGAGATGATGCTTAGTCTACAAACACAGTCACTGTGAGACCCTTTGTGTATTGTTTTGCAGCACTGGAGAACACACATGGGCTTTAGTAGTACATGATTCCTGCCCTGAAAGTTTCCAATGTGACAAAACAATGATAAAGGGTGGAGAAATACTGTTCAACCAGTGCAAGTAGAGCACAGAAGAATATTTAAATACTCTCTTTTCTGAATTGCTGTGTTACTCACAAAAGGAATTAAGGCCCAGGAGTGAAATTGGTGCATGCCTCATAAGGCCCTCAAATTCTTAATTGTTTTAGATGAGATATTACTGTACTTTTTTTCAAAAAATAAACATAAAACAGATCTTTTAGTCTGGATGTTTGGTATTTTTTAGTCAACTTTACACACAAGAAACAAATGTTTGAGACTAAACTGATCATGTACTACTGGTCAAACAGACTTTAAGAAGTTTTCTTGGGGATCACTAACTGCCCTTGAGTCCATAGCACTACATAATTTCATGTCAAATTATCTGCTTTGCTCCTCAAGCTTTACAGGTTGTTCACGTCTGTCTGAAGACTGTTCCAGAACCTCAGTTCTAAAATGGCTGGAAACCTTCTAAAATCCATCACTGGTTTCTCTGTGCCAGTAGTCACTGAGTTTTTGAAGTACTTGTATTTCTCTTCTGCTTTCAACAAATAGTATCAATTATTCCCTGTATTGGTCATGCTTTTTGGCTGACATTAATGAAGCTGCCTAACATATTAGCACAGCTCTTTAGCTGTATATGTATAAATTGACTTTACCTTTTATTATGTCTTTGCTTTGTCTTTTAATACCACAGTGTTCATGTGAGCCCATGTGTTATTTTGATGTGTGTTCTCATTATTCAGTCTTAAATCCCTCTTGAAGGCCCTCCTCTCCATTTGTCATGACTTTGACTTTTAGTGTGTCACTGTGGAATTCTGTAATATGTTGCCCATGAAGTCCATACTGAACAGCTCTTCATCTAAAATGCTGTGATTAAAGCAATGCAAAGACCTAAATTATTCTTTTCTTCTGATGGAATTTAAACCAAACAAATATATGAAGTTTCAATAAACTATCCAAAGGTTACATTTAAGTTAAGTGTTCATAACTTGCGTGTCAGGGTACTGTAAAATAGGGACAGGTAAAATAGGTATTAATGTGATACTCTAACCACTGCTTCTAATTATGATGGACTTCATATTTAAGAGCACATAAGTACATTAATTACATACCATTTAAGCTCTTCTGGAATGGAGCAAAAGTGACACAAGCATTAAATAATCTTCCACTATAGCCAGTCATATTTCCCCTGTGCCACTGGCATGAAGGTGTGGGTGTCAATGTAAGGCTCTGATGTTCAGCAATAGTATGACACCCAGCATTAACTTGGAATAAATATTTGGCCTTTCTACTTCACTTATAAATGGTGGAAATATTAGTGACAGCTTCTGTACAGTATTGTAAATGACCAGCCCAGGAACTTCAAGGTAGCCTACGATGTGAAACACACAAAGTTATTGCTGAGTACTCCAACAGCCTGTTTGTATCTGCAGTGTCAGAGAATAGTTTAACCAGCATTTGCTGGTGGATTGATTACAGACAAAAATAAGGCTCTTCTCATCCAAGACATAATACCAAATTGATGACCAGGACTGAGCACAGTGTTTCACTTAAAATATATATTAATCTTACATATATATTTCCATTTCTGCAGCATCATTTAGTTTAACTTCCATGCCCATTCATAGCAGTGGACTATTGTTCTCTTTAGTCTGCCTATAATGGGCCAATTCATGCTGCCCTGAGCCAGGCATTGTGTTGGGAGACTCCTTAAAACCTAATTCTTGAATTCATCAGTGCTGAATTTCACATAAAATCACTTTGCTCATCCATCTCCATCTGTTAAATCTTCACAAACTTAAGTCTTTATTAACCCAATTAGTTTGTCTTATACATGTTTTGCCAATCTAATGGAACATTCATCTACTGATATGTTTAACGTCTGCCAACACCAATTCTAATAGAAAAAATTCACATTAACTTTCTTCCATGTTGAAGTGCTGTTCCTGCTCTCCCTCTCAGCCTGTTCTCATCCTGTGACAGCATCTTTTCACTAACCCTCCTTTCAAAGTTATTTTGACATTAATGGATGATGCTAGTCCTGATCACTCAGTTTTTTCTTTGACCTATTGTCAGGATGTCAGAGGCTTCTTGAAAACGTTGCTGGCCTCACTTCCTCCTCTGCTGTGTCACGGTTTGTCCTCTCTGATCCAGAGAAATGAATTTTCCCTCTTATCTTACTGTAACAGCCTGGTTGCTAATTCAATGAAGCCCTACATTTATAGATGTTGCTATTAATGGCTCCTGTTTTGCACCCGTTCTTCTTGTGGGCAGCCTCTTGGATAATCAGGAAGGCACAGAAATCCCCAGCTCTCTTGAGGTTTTCTTGCAGTAGAAGCTGTCACTGTTTTCAGAATGACTTAAGTGTCTTGGTCAAACTACAAGGCAGCTGTGTATCTCTCTCAGCAATGTTGAACAAACTTTGAGGGTGCTTGGCTGTCTTGCTGTTCACATTTATAAAGCACCACCACCAAAACCTCTGAGAATGATTTTTTCATTCAACTTAGAATTTTTACTTAAGTAATTTTTATTAGTTCTGCCAATAAAAAAACCTCATCCAGTGTCATTCTGTAGCACACAGAGATCTTGCTAGAGTGTCTTCAAATGGAAAAAGAGAAGCATTTATTTCCCAGAATAATTTTTGAATCAAACAGGTCATATTTTGCTGTAAAGGCAGGTGAAGCAGTCTTTATTGCCTGTTGGCCCCACTCAGTTACTGGTCTGGATTCAGAAATGCCATGCAGGATAGCAGAAGTTTTGTGCCACAGCCAGTGGCAAAAAATATATTTTGTTCCTTAACAAGAGCTGCCTTACGCAATTGTGCTAAAATATTTCAAGAGACAAAATATGAGGGAATGACCTACCCAGCACTTTTAGGAGGAGTTCTTCCAAGCTGGTATCTCACACTGCCAGGGTGTGGTTATGTCTCTGGCACAGGCTGTGTTACAGCAGAGCCACGGGCTGCAAGTGTCAGAGTTGGGCACTGCGACCTCTGCACAGGAAGAGAAAATACAAACTTATGTCCCAGGAAGTGTAGTCATCTTTCATCTCAGAAGTGAGGGAGCCATTCAGAACGGCTTGGTAGGGGCTTGGGAGGCAGTCAAACTTTTTAATTAATTTCAAAGTATCAGAAATTCATAGAAATGCTATTTCTGAATTCACTGAAATGGACAGACTTGTCACATCAGGTGTAAATTGCTTTTAACGCCTGCAAAGGGGAAGAGCTTGGTTTCCTCCCTACCACCTTCCTCCCCTCATCCCAAACTGCATCTTGACATTGTAGGCACTTGTGAATGAGGACATCTCTGGAAGTTAAGCAGTGACTTGAAAAAGTCTGTTAACTCAGGCAGGCACAAACATGTTTAAGGCAAGTTGCAGTTAATTCTCTACTCTCACATCCCCCTATGGAAAGCTGTTGTGCCATTTGCACTTGCCAAGGCTGTGGAAATCTCTCACCTTCCTACAATTACAGTTGTGTGATTCTCCTTCCTGCATGTAGTTACCCTTCTGCCTGTAAAATACAAAATGTCATAAATAAATAATCCAGTTCCCAAAATCAGAAATTTATACAGAGCAGCTAATAAATTGACTTTTTTTGGAGTCTTGCTCTGATACCAGACATCAGAAGACTTGGATAAGTCTTTAGAGTATCTTGCATTCACATCCAACAAAAGAACTGGTTTCCTAATGAAGCGTAATGCTGGTTTTAATTAACATTTTAAATTTTTATGATATGTATTTTATGACCCACATGGATGAGGTAATTAGGCTGAATCCTTTTATGAACAGAGATCCTTTGCTTCAGACAGAGCCGTTGCCTGGAGTTGAAGGAATCCCTGAGTCTCTCTTGTCAGAAGAAGCAGTTTCACATTATTATCACCACGGTAGAATATACGTGCCAAATACACTTACTGGTGTTCTCTTCACCAGTCACAGATTCCTGTAGGAATCTTGTGACAAGCAGCATGTGACATCTATGTGACATGACCTCTAATTTTTTTTTGTTTTGTCCTCTACTTCATTATTTCTTAATTGTGTGTGCATAGTGTAGATGGTTTCTTAGCCACTTTTGTGTAGCAGTTTCCTCTTCTGCCTTCATCTGCCTGTAATGATAGAGATGAAATCCATTTGCCAACCTGTTATTGATGGAAGTCTCCTAGATGGTGCTGGCAGAGGTTTTCACCTGTTGTTCATAGTTGATTAACTTCACTTTAGAGGCCTTTCTTGTAAACTGAAATATGTTTTGGTAATGCTAACCAGGATTTAAACAGTTTTATGAATGTCAAATAAAATACATTTTCCAATTTGTGGAATAGTGAGTATTGGTTCGGAAAACACTGAAAAGCAACTCTGGGCCATATGTGCTCGTACCTGACAACATGCTGCTTTGTTTTTGAACAGGAGATGTTATTGAATTCCATGGCCCAGAAGGGACAGGAAAAACAGAAATGCTTTATCACCTAATAGCCCGCTGCATCATTCCCAAAGCAGAAGGAGGACTGGAAGTGGAAGTCATGTTTGTTGATACCGATTACCATTTCGATATGCTCCGGCTGGTCACCATCCTTGAGAGCAGACTGGCGCAAGGGACGGAAGAAACAATAAAGCAGTGCCTGGCAAGGCTTTTCCTTGTGAGCTGCAGCAGTAGCACCCAGTTGCTCCTCACTCTCTACTCTCTAGAAAACCTGTTCTGCGCTCACCCCTCGCTCTGTGTTTTGCTTTTAGACAGTTTATCAGCTTTTTATTGGATAGACAGAAGCAATGGAGGGGAGAGTCTTACCTTGCAGGAGATGAACCTGAAGAAATGCGCTAACTTCCTTGAAAAGCTTGTGACACAGCATCACTTGATCCTCTTTGCAACAACACAGACACTAATGCAGAAATCTGCAAACTCTGCAGAAAGCTTTTTACCTTTAAAACTTCCACATGAAACTGATACAGACTACAGACCATATCTCTGTAAATCATGGCAGCAAATGGTAACCCACAGGATATTTTTCTCTAAGCAGTGTAATTCTGGCAACAGCAAAGGTTTTACTCTAGTTTCTTGCCATCTCAAAAGAAACCAGATAGTAAAACGTTCCTTTAGTGTTGCAGAATGTGGAGTTCAGTTTTAACATCAGTTTATTTTGTAAGCGTTTATCAAATCCTGGTGCTTAAGGCCTGATTAGGTCTAAGTACCTTTTAGTAACTTTTCAACTAGCTGGTTGTTCCTGGGTGATTAATAACTATTGTCACCATTTTCTTAAAATACAGTGAAGAGAGGGAATGGTAAAATTTTTGAATTACTTCAGCAATTCAGTCTAAACTGTAGAGGAATGTTGACATTACTTGTTGGTGCTTAATCAAGAAAATGGTAACCAAAGACACATTAAAGTCCTGGTATCCTTCAGCAATCTAATCTGTATGACCAAATGTCTGTTGGATTTCTGGCTCTTGCTGCTTTACACTCCTTCTCTTCCAGGCTCCAGAAGTAGGAGCCTGCTTGTCTGTGGCAGAGGTTGCAAAGAGGCCAGAGTTAACTCTTCATAAACATTGGCCTTCGTTCATTCCGTGTAGCCTTGGGCATAGGAAATGCAGTCACGATTTTGCCTGAAGAAGAGGATTCATTTTCACAGCCTGTTAAATAGTGGTGATCCTGACTCTGCTTCTTCTCCAGGCTCTCAGCCTCTCCATTTACATTAGTGAGTGCTCAGAGGAGCACGGATTGCAGGTGTTCTGACCCTTACAAATGTCTGGAATTGCAGAATCTTCAGCTCTTAAAGAAATAGAGGCCTGATTTCCATAACTGAAGGAAAAATAAAGACCCAGCTCTGGGTACCTGTGAGTTTGTGCTGCATGCAGCAAATAGTTTAGTTTTTGAAAATAATTAAGTGCAAGTCATGGGTTGTTTTGGGAGTGGAGGTTGTTTTTTTGTTGGTTGGGGTTTTTTAAAATGGTGCACAGACTTCTTTTTCTCTGCCCTCCTTCATTATTCCTTCCCATTTCTTTTCCTTCTCCACTCTCTCTAAGAAATCCAGGAATGCCATGCCTCTGGTCTTTACCAATATGTATTTGCCACATGTAGAACATTTGTGTGCAGGATTTGGCATGCAACATGTTGCAATTCTGGCACAGAAGATTCAGAACTTATGAGAAATGCCCTACAGTTCTGGCAAAGAACACCACATTATTTATGAACCTAGAGTGCCCTTTGAAAGCTTCAAAGTGCTTTACAAGAAAGAAAATTGCACACAGTACATTATTTAATACAAAAACTTACATTAGCTTACAAATTCAAATTACTCAAACAAGGGGGAAATACTTCTCACAGCGATGTTTGTTCAGTCATGTTGCACAGCACATTTTATAGTTTAGATTGAAGAGATTATTAACAAAAATGCATATTAAGAAGAAGTATCTAGCTCAGTATCTTTTTGAGGAAGATGCCTAAAAAACTCTGTTGTGAGACACTTACCTTTGAATTTCCTGACTTCTGAAGCAGCTTTTTCAAGCTGAATGTGTGTCTGGAATCGCAGCTGTGTATAATTCAGTTACCCTCTTGGGTTCCACTGTGTCTGTTCACAATGAATTCAGTTTAATTATTCTTTCTATGAGAAAACTTCCTTTTTTCCCCTTTTTATTTTAAACCTTCCATCTGATCACTTCTTCACGCCATCAGTTCTTTTACTCTGACACATGAGCGAACTTTGCCTTTTCAACATCTCCCCAGAGCTGATGATTTTATAGAATGTCACTTCATTTGTGCTTTCTCATCCATCAGCACCAATATATATTTTATTTCAAAGCCTAAGTACACAAATCCATGAAAAAACACACAACAACCATTCAGCCTAGAGTGGACCCAAATTAGATGGTTTACCATGAGTAGACACTTTCACTACAAATTACGATAAAAGGCATTCTTGAATTTTTTGTAAAAAAGCATGGGAAAATTCAAGTAGAACTAGAGAACTTTAAAATCTGAAAATTCTAGGACAATGTAATTTCTATTAAGAAAAAAAAACCCAAATAACCCCCCTTTCCATTGGAGAATACAGCTCCATTGATGATTAACTTCTTCATAAAATGATACTTGCTAAAGAATATGCTTGAGAAGAAAAACAATGGATATGTTCTGGCATTTCCATCTGGAAAAAAAGCTTTTATATTATTCACAATGTAGTTTGTATTTTGCATTGTACTATAAAATAAATGCCTAAATTGAAATGAAGCCAAAGTTATAGTTGATCAAAAAGAACACCTCAGGAAATTTTGAAATTTCCCAGTTTTATTTTTGCTTTGAATGCAGACAGATTTTTTTAATTCTCTGGTAATTGTAATATTCATGCTCTGCACATTTGTTTTAGCTGTATAGCAAGCCTGGATTTCCGAGGTGCTGAGCATCTGCATATCCCTGTAATGCTGCAGGAGGGATGGGCAGTACATAATCTGGGAGTGCACTGTCCTCTGCCAAAATTACGCCATTTGGAAAAATGAACCTTTAGGATACAGGTCTCAGAAAGATGCAGTGATAAAGAACCTGGGAAGCAGCAATTTTGTTTGTACCTTAATGCTCGGTGGGTATTAAACACAGGGTTTGCCATTTTTTGAGTGGGGAATTTTCTCAAAATTTTGTACCGATTGTAGTTAGTGGAGACTGCAGTTCATCCTCGTGAGGCAGGAACAGTGTATGAAGTGCAGCATTATACCTGGAATTCCCTGTTTAATGCAGATCCTCCTCTTTCACCTAGACCTGAGGTACCGCCCCGTCTCCAGCCCACTCTCACCTGGGGTGCCCTGAGCTGCTGCAGCTCAGTCTCCCAGGGAGGAAGCACATTTCAGGTTAGTAGGTCTGGGCTAAATCTGCCCTGCAGAAGAGCATGGAATGCATGTATTCCTGAACTCTGATTTAGCCAGGTATTTCTCAGAAATGAAAATCCTTTCATGTCAGTGCCATTGTTCTTCAGCTCAGGGTGGTATTATTAAGCCTTTTGTAGGCACAGGGACTTTTTACATTCCTTAGGATTTTTGTTTGTTGCTTCATATGCAACATGGAATCAAAGCATCAAGCTTGAAATAAAGAGGAACTAGTTCACCATTTCCCCCATCCTTTTCATAATGAGAGAGCTTCTTAGCAAAACCAAATTAAGGTCTTTTGCAGGTTTTATATCTATTTTCAACTAAACTGGTATTTCTGTGGACACCTGGAAAGAAAATGTTGAGTTTTATATTCAGTTAAAAGTTCTTTGTATTCCTAGACTTTTTATAGAGCAAATAAAATACAAATAACAGTTCGCTTGGTTTAAGTTTGTACTTGCACATAAAATTCAAGTTTCCTTTTTCTTATATAACCAGTCTCAGAAACTTAATTTTCCCTGGAGTTTGGAAATGGCAGAAGATAAATGTTCTCCTGTGGAAACATACCTGCAGTTGTATTTTTACTGGAGAGTAATGGACAGAGGAAGAAGAAATACCACTTTGATGGCAGCTGTATAGAAGCCTTGGCCTGTGTCTGAAGAAGAACATGACTTTTTACTTTTCTGTGGCTGCTCTAATAAAATGTCTCTTGAACCTCTTTATTCAAATGTACTTTTGATATGCAAAGACCATAGTGGGGCAATGGCCAACATCATTTTGCCATCACCAAGCCTGATGCCAAACTTGACACCCACCTCAGGAGAAAGCTGTGCCACAGCACCAAACTCCAGCTGGTGTAGGAAGCTGCAGTGAATTCTCACCTGTGTAAGGGCTGCAGACAGGTGCAGTGTGTCCTCAACTACAGAGTAGCACAGGACCCCTGCATTTCATAAAGAAGGGGAGGCACTGGGAGGACTTGGGAGACTTCAGCAATGGAAAAAATTTCAGACAGGTAAAGGAGCATCAGTACGATGCATGTGCATGATCTGAATGGAGAACTGATGCCCCGCAGCAGTGTCTGAAATCAAAGGTCTGGCCATCCCTGTGTGTGAGAGAAGACAGCAGAGGGTCACTGGGCTATGAATAACTTGGAGTGTGACAAACGGGCCCATGAACTGTTCACTGACCTGTCTAGTATGGTAATGCTTTCAAAGAGAAAGTTGGTTAGAGTTGACCTGCAGGTTGTTCCCACCTGGGAATATGGATTCCACTATGTAGATGCTTTATAGCTTATTTATAATGAAAATATAAAACCCTGCTGCTCTGGATCCAGGAGGAATTAAATGTAAAAACAGACTTCCTATTTTATGTTGGGGTTTTTTTTCCCTCCAGCTCTAGGCACCTTCCCAACAGTCAGCACTTAGCTCCAGAGCACTCTTGCAGCTTTCTGTGGCAGGAGCAAGTTTCACTGAAAGTGAGTCGTTTTCTCCTTTGCTGAGAGTTTGTGTACACTCTTTATTACCAGCACAGACTGAGTTACCCAGATAAGGAAGCTGGAACCTGTGTGACACGTCAGTGTAACTGGTAAATAGCTGTGGAGACTGGATTCTGTTGGCAATCAGGAGTAACGTCACATTGGAGTAGATGATTTTGAAGAAACAGGGCTGTGACTTCGTTTGGGAAAAGTCTGGCACTCTTCCCTCTGCTTTCCCACCCTGCTTTGCATGCTGCCCCAGCCAGCTGGTCGTTGTACCTGTGTGGGCCTCAGTGCTCCAGGATAGCGGTGACAAGATGTCACCGCCTTGCCAAGTGCTGGTGAACAGCCATGTTTGGATCTTGGCACTCTCGTTCTGCAGGAGTTGGCACATCCACTAGAGTTAATTTAAACCTTTTGCCAGGCTTCTTTCTCATACATCTCACTGGGCCTGTGCTAAAGACCTCCTGGCCGTGGGGGAGATAGGAAAGAGAAGAAGTCTTGGGGTTTGAGTTTGGGAAGGACAAGATTTTAGGCCATTGCTTCAAAAAGAGGCCAAGCAAGGCTGTGAGGTTCCTGCAGTGGCAGACAGAAATCAAGGCCTCAGAGGTGGCTTGGCGAAGGCCAAGGAACAAACTCCACATTTCCTGTGAAGGTATGAATAGGAATTTTGACTTGGAATTATCTGCACACTCCCACACTGCTGGTGGAGAAGACCACGCTGTGGTGGGCAATGCTGACTTTGAGGCACATCTCAAACTCCATCACTGGCAGTTTTGTCTCCATCCCAATATCTCTGTGAAGAGGGAAGTGAGAGAGGAAGGGTTTGAGAAGAGGGGAGGCTATTTGGGAAACTACTCAAGGCCTTGCTAAAGCATGGGAAGCAGGAGAGCCATTTGGTCATCAGAAGTTGGCAGGCAAAGGGCTCCATTTCCCTCCAGAGCCTGTAGAAAAATGCCCATAGTAGCAAAGAATGGCTTAGCTGGAAACAGCACACTCTGAAAAGTTCAGGGGGTTGCAGGAGCAGCCTGCAGCCACCATGAACAGGAAAACCTGGCTGGAGAGGAGACACCACCAGAGCTGCTGCTCTGCTCCTCCAAATTCCTGTGAGCATATCCTGGTGGAACAGCACATGCTGCCACTGGAAGCTCCTGTCACAGCTTCCAGCTGGAGATGGGACACCGTTCAACAACTTCTGGGAAGCAGGAAAGGGGTGGGAGGCCACGCTGTCCCCACCCTGCTGAGCAATCTTGCCCATGATGAGGAGCATTCCCTTACAAGGTCATGGCTGAACTTCCCCTCATCCTTTATTTTAATGCCTTAACTTAGTGGCTCTGCAGTGATACTACTGCCACTGCTTGCATTTCACTTATCATATGCATCAGTGGCACTTTTCTGACAATAAAATCATGTTTTGTGAAATTATACAGGTGCTTGTATTTTCACCTATCAGAAAAAAATGATGCTTTAAAAAAAATTTATGAATCCCCTAAGCAAATGCTATAGACCAGTTGCATAAACAATGAAGTTAAAGAAGCCAGTGGAGCCAGGAATTTGAATAGCCCATGCAGTTAAAGGAAAGGGCTCACCATCTTTAAAATCCAGGGAGGCATTCCAAATATGATTATTCTGCAATCCTGTTCACAACAAATCTTGCAGACTGACACTACATGCCCCTTCCCATTGATTGTATGGCCTGCACAAGCACTCTGAGCCTATTAAGCCTGAAGTCCCTGCTGCAGGTAATAACTTAGACATTTCAGTCCCTCGAGCAGACACAAAAAAAGTACTTACTAGCACGGTTGTCAATTTTGTGGAAATGTCCTGTGGGATTCCATAAGTATCCTAACAACTGGCTGAGCACTCTTGTTTGCTCCCGCAGGTGTGGTTAAATCAAGGAGCAGTCAGTGCTAGCTGGAGGCAGGCAGGGCTCAGCAGCCTGGTGCCTGCCAGAGTGTCCATGATCCACTGCTGGCTGTGAAATGCTCAGGAAAGGTTCCATCTTCCACCACAGCAGAGGAGTCAGTGAGACCTCCCTGGACTCAAAAGGGAAGTCCTAATATGCCTGATTTTCATCATGCCACAGTAGCAAATCAGCCTTTCTCAGTGGTGGCAATGGGAATTTCTGACATTCTCAGATCTTTGCTGGTTGCAGATCAGCTCACACTGGTGTCAGTAAATCACCTTTGTGACTGAGCACCACAGCATAACCCAAAGGAGACTCTCCTGGGGGCACCTGCTGGGAGGTCCAGCACAGCTCCTGGACCAGGGCACTGCTCCTGGCATCCCTTCTGGCACAGGGAGAGCCAGCTCTGCTCCTCTCTAGAGCAGCACAATGTTCACATGTGGTGGCAGTGACTCCCAACCACTGTCACAGACACCACTAAAGGAAACCCCTGTCTCTCATTCTGATCAAATTCCATAGCTCTGCTCTGGTGGGATCTCGTACCTGTGTTCTGTGTCAAAGTCTGTCTGTTTTGTAAAGAAGTTCAGGTGGTTTTCCTGCTCTGAATGAAGGACAGAGGTTGCATTCACCAGTCTCAGTGACACTTCACCCAACCCTCATGGCAGTGCTGGCTATAAACCAAATATGAACGAGAAAGAGCAGCATAACAGAGTGTCAAAGTTTCAAAACAGGCTTTTCTTTTTGTGTTGGTTTGGGTTTTATTGCTGCTTCTAATAGCTCTTCTAGGAAACAAAATTTCCCAATATTTCCTTTTCTGGTAAGACATAGAGTGTGTGTGGTATCCTACCCCAAAGGCAAGAAAAGGACATTCTCTGGATTTATATTTTGAACTAAAACCATACTCAGGTTTGGGCATTCCTCAGCAGTGTTGCTCCACTTACGGATTGATCAAAGATACCGTGGACAATGAGAAAAGTAGGAGGGAGTGCTAGAACACAGAGCAGGTGGGGCTGCAGACAGGTGTTTAAATTAACTCTCTGGATATGAAGAAAATTCTGCAGCATCTGAAAGTTGAAAGTCAAATTCTGAACTATTCCTTCTGCTTTGCACTTTTACATGTAAAGCACAGCTGAATTGGAGCCTGAAGGTGATAAAAATGCAGACACAGAATAACAAGGCTGGTTTTCTACATCTTTTGATCCTACAACCTGTTTTCTCCACGAGCAAGGTTTAGCTTCTAGGAAAATAAAGGTGACACAAACAAAAGTGCTTTTTTTTAAAATCAGGATAAGAAATCATCAAATCTCAGTGCAGAAGTTCAAAACCTGCTGAATTCTCAGTATATAGAATTGGTCCTGGCTACTCTCTGCTCTGGATGATTTCAGTGTCACTGTTGTCCTGTCATTTATTTGAAGCCAAAACCATTATATTTGGGAAGCAGGTAGGTTTTCAGACTCTCCAAAACCAATTCAGTATAATTATGGGGTAGGAGGTACTAAAACTAAAATGTTAATTCGTACAGACTAAAACATATATTTAGCTGCCTCCAGCATTCTTGTGAACAACAGCGACACACAGATAGGACAGAAGGCATCTCATCTTGCAAAGCAATCATGACACGGAAGAGGACATTCAAAGGCAATGGAGAAATCCTTTTGTTTAATGAAAACTGAATGTGAGGTACATTTTCTTACACTGTGGTCTCCTGTCCCAGATCTCCTCCCTGTCTGAAACACTGTGCCAAAGCTCAAGCAGTAAGTCTGTCTTTGCCAAAAGAAGCCTGCTGGAAACCAGAATAAATACAAGTGGAGACTGGAGTAGAAACTGGAGCCTCATCTCATTTTGGATTTGCCTTGTTTCCCCACAGCTTTCCTTCTCACCAGTTCATTGGTCTTGATACTGAAAAGCAGATCCAGATAATCCTGGGCAGGGTGACATTAGGTTTTGAATACAGAAGAAAAGAGAGGTCAGAGTGTAGTCTTGATACAAAGACCCAAACCCCCTCCAATCCTGTGAAACTGTATAAAAGCCTTAAGTACTCCTGAATAAGGAATGGCTTTTTCACAGACTTTGAGTTGATGGTCTTGTTCAAGTACTCATTTTTAATTCATCAAAGGAAACACAGAAGATGGTTGAGGATGCGACTTGCCCAGGCTTCTGCCATGAAACAGCAAAGCTTAAAGGTCTGTTTTAAGGTGGTTTAACAAAGATAGGTCTAAAAGGCTTGAGTATAGGGCAGCTTTGCCAAACAAGTGGCCTTTGGCCTCTAATGGTTTTAATAGTGCTGTAGGCTGGGTTCATGCTGTTCTCCAACCACCAGTTCAAGTTTCAATATTGCTTATTTGCTGGAAGTTTGTGCAGCTGACATTCACAAACAGGCCATGGTAACTCCAAAACAACCTATCGACTTAAATGCTAATGACTAGAGCATAACCTAGATAATAAACCTATCAAGAAAAACAATGTGAAGAAACAGCTAAAGACAATAAAAATGAAAAAATTTTCCATGTGAATACTGAAAAAATAATTACAGGCTAATAGCTAACAGAATTCTTGCTAAGCTCAGGGAAGATACTACTTGAATGAAAATACATTACTTATGAGCAGACTCAGGATATCTTGCCCACAACAGACTGCTCAAGCAATGTAGATCCTGTTCATTTTTATCCATTCCCTTTGTCAGGCCCCAATGGAATTGTTTAAGTTGGACTTAGCACAGAAGCCACCAGCAGAAATGCACTGAGTGTGCTGCTCTGTTGGCAGGACTCGAGGTTGTCAACGCAATGAAAGGATCTCAGCCACACAACCCAAGTTAAACTTGCCTCCTGCCAATCTGCCACATGCTAAATTCCAGTAAATTGCTTAATTAACGTAACGAAAGCAAACTGCACTCCAGTCTGCTCTATAGGTAGCTGGAAACACCCTCTCATACACAAGCAACAATGCCCTGTCCTTTAGCAGTGTGGCCTGCGTTTGTCTATTCCTAAGAGCTCCTATGTGCACACCTCTTGTAAATTTTTCTATTCCATTGTACAGAAAGTATTTCTGGTTAACTATTTTGGTAGCCTCATTTATATTCCCTATTTCTAGAAAGGCTCATGCATATGTTTAATGCATGAATAGTTCCAGGGAAGTCAACGGGAAAATTTATACCTTTAAAGTTAAGGGTGTGCATACATCTTTACAAAGTGAAAATGGACTTTTCATCTACACCTCAAGGTTTCCTCCAGCTGTGTCTGCCAGAACATACATAACTGCACCAGACTTCCAACACTAATCCATTATTCCTCCACCTAGAAACTTGAAATCCACCATTAACTCTACGATCATTATATATGGCTCTCTTCCTTTTCCCTACTTCTTTCTCAAATTACTCAGAACATGGGGCATGAAAAAAATTACTGTGGTGGCTCAGAAAGCACATGCACAAGCAGAGCTAGGTGGTGGTGGCTGGAGAAGGACATCAGGCCATGCTGACAGTGGCTGTTGTCTCACGTTGTGATTCCAAGGCCTGTATCCACTGGCTCACTGCACACAGGGGAATGTCCTGTTCCCAGTCTGTGATGACTGGCACTCACCAGTTCCACCTTGTTCTGGATCAAAATCCACAATCTAAACATCTTCTGTCCCCAGTCCCCTGTACTCTCCATGCCCCAGTGACTTGGGGCCCTTTCCCACCAAACACATCAGTCACTGTGCTGATGGCTTAGGACCACACTGGTATTTTTGGTATATATGTTCTACCCAGGAAAAAATCCAACGAAGTGTAGTAATCTGTGTTCCAGAAAAAAAGTAGCTGCATTTTTCCTATCTCAGTTTATTTTCCTCTACTACAAGGACAGGCCAGTCAAAGACTCCATGGAGTAGAAAAGTGTGCTCAGTAGAAAAGCACAACTCCTGCCTACATGAGTCTAAACTATCAAGTAGAAACAACATTTTTTGCTTGGTGATTACATTCCCTCTCATTCTCACACAAGCCAAGAGGAGTCTCTTGTGTTTACAGCCAGAGAATGGGAGACAAGCACTGGGCTGGTCTTGGCTCAGCTCAGTTTTTTGTTTGTGTTGGACACACGATGACACTCCCCTCTTCAGATCCAAGGTCCTAAAAGCAATTTGTTTTCATTTAAAAACAGAAAAGGCCGTGCTTTCTTACCAGCACACACACTGGGGAAGGCTGACAAAGCAGCTGCCTGTCCTTGTGCCTCAGCAGAGGAGCTGGAGCTCCCATGGCTCCCACCCAAATCTCGGGTGCGTCAGAAAAGTATAACCACAAACTTTCCAACCTTTTGTGATCAAGCCAGCAATATTCCCGGTTTGGCAGCTGCAACTCCCAGTTGTCAGCCTTACTGGGCTGTATCAGAGCCACGTGGACACGGGGAGCTGCTCACACAGCCCAACTTGCAAGACCGGTGCCTCAATTTGTCATGCTCAAATAATAAATCAATTTGTTTCCTTTAACTAGGGGTTAGTCAGCAAACCCTCACTCATGCTTTTCTCATACAGTGAGTTCCACTTCCCTGTAGGATTCATGTGAATGAGGCTTTACCTTTGCTTTAGGAGAAGCAGCGAGATGAGGTTGGTTTTCCTGAGATTTCCATTCTCTTGTGACTCCCCCCACCCAATAAACACCTGACTTTTCTACCCGTGATGAAGAGCTATTGGATACGTGGTTTACCCTGTGCCCTGTACAATGTGGTGTAGGGAAGGAGTGTTGTCCTCCAAGCCAGACTGACCTGGATGTGATGTGGCTGAGCAGCAGAGCATTTCACCCACAGCCCCACTGCCACCCCTGCTCTGTGTCCCGGGGGTGTGTGTGGAGGCTCTTTGTTCCGGAACAGTCTGGGACGCTTTCCCACTGAGCCAAGGGAGATCCTGTCTGTCCTTCTGGACAAACAGGTTGTTGTGTTAAGCAGCAGAGGCCTATCAGTGATGCCATCTCTCCCTCTGCCCTGGCAGGGCTGCGTGGGAGGGCTGGTTACCAGCACCACCAAAAGTGGCTCCTTGTAGCCCCCTTGGCCTCTCTGGCCCCACTTGAACCCTGCTTGAACTCAGGTTCAGGCGAGAGATTTCGCACGTGGTTCAGAGTGGGGCTTGGAGCAAGAGGACAGTGTCAGCAGCAGATCCCTCGGCACTGCTCCTCCCCAGCTCTGGCTGATGGACTGCAAAATCTCCAGCCCCATGTGCTCAGCCTGCCTCGTCCAGCTGTGGGAGGAATTTCAGCTGTGGAATAATTTCTCAGAGGAAGTGTCTATCCATGAATTAATGTCTCTAAGAACTAATTATTGGGTGAACTGTATAAACAGTCCCTGGAGTGCCTCTTCAGTACTCAGCTTTTGGGCTTCAAAACAGACAGAGCAGGCAGGAGGATTTTCAAAGGATGCTCTGTCTGGGCAAGCGATGATGTAGGTGACTTAGTGGTTTTCCCTCTCACAGCCTAAAAAGAAAGGTTCATAGTGGACATTTGGGGTGAAAATTTATAGCTTATTAATTAAAAAAGAAGGGGAAAAGAAGCCATTTCTAGGCCAGATCATAGATTCTAGGCTGCCATCCAATGTCAGAAAATGTTCCCCTCCCAGCAGGGGATCCAGGCTAAAAGGTTATTTAATACTTTCTGGTTGATTTTCTATTTGGAATAACTGCCTTAAATGATTGGTTTTGGCCTGAGAAACTGTTTGCTTACCTGGCACCTGAACTTCAGTGATAAACTTTAATGTCCTCCCCTGAGTATTCCCATAGCACACAAAGGAGGCTTCGTGCAGTCCCACTAGCCATAAATCTGACCTTTCTAAAAAAAAAAATCAAAATCAGATGTTGTTCATTATCTCTTCCAACTCCTATCTACTCGTGAACATCCAAAAGTTTTAAAAGCCCTGCTAAGGAGCTCTCCACTCCATTGATGGAATATCCTTTAATATTTTATAGCTCTGACTTGCACTTCTAAAAGTACTAATTAATCTCACTAGATAAAAACTGGCACAAAATGGCACAAGTGAGAATAGCTCCATCCTTCCTCACAGCAATCATGTGCCAGTTCATCTTGGAGCATGTAATGATTTACTGTAATAGTTTTAGGCCCGTAATGGGGCCAATAACTGGCATCTGGAAGCTGTGAGGCTCTTTCCCAATGGATGCCATTCACATATAGTTATTTAATTAATTAACAGCTCCACTACCATAAGCCAGTGAAGAGTCCATTAAAGTTGTTTTTTTTTTTTAAATATCTTCCAAAGTAAGAACATATGCTGCACACTGCTTTTCCCTTGGAGAGTGCTTAATATTGCAACCTGTTTATCTTATGACTGATTTTCAAATTCCACCTTAACCAGCTGCTTTTTGCTCGACTTTGGGATTCAGCAGAGACTGAACTGCAGGCGCTCAGCAGGAGCAGCAGAATAACATTCTACCTGCATGTGCTCATTCCTGAACGAGGTGCCAAACCCCTGCAATGGCTGCCTGGCTGCCTCTCTGCTCTTCCCAGACTGTACATGTGATGCACTTTCACTTGCCCGTTTTGTCTGCTAAAAGAAAAAAACATATTGGAAAAAAAAAAGAAAAAATCAAGGTGTGGAGTTTGTTTGGAATTAGCAAAATTTCAGTGGGAAAACGAACCCCAGCAGACGGTGGAGGGAGTTGGTCAAGTTTGTAAAACGCATTTGAGAGCTCAGTCCCATGTGAAATGTGGAAAAGCCATCAGGGGCCATGGAGCCAGCAGGGATGGGTTTGGTCTGGCAACAGTGCCAAAGGATTTTGCTTCCCAAACGAGGATTCCTACTCCTGAGGTGCAGTTAAATGCAAACCACGTCCTCTTGGGTGCTGGCCTACAGTGAGGCACAGGACTCATCCATGAGCCTCCCTCCTTCTGCAGGGAGCTGCAGTAGGAGATCAGAGCAGCTTCCCCTGGCACTGGCCAGGCACAGGCACGTGCAGCTTGCAGCTCCAGCCCGGTGCCACGCAGCACACGGGACCTGAGGAGCTGCCCCAGGAGGACGTGGGAGACATGAAATTGGAAAAGCTCTGACAGGACGGGAATGTCATTTAACAGTGACTGTCTAAAGTGAGCCCTGCTAACGTGGCAGGGCACAGCGTGAGCTCCCTGGTACTGGATCATGATATGTAGGACATGTCAAAAGTTACATAATCCCTGATGCAGAATCCTTTTCTCTTCCCTGGCTGTAATGTGTTGTGTCGTTCCTCCTCCTGCTCTCCCTCCCACTGGTCTGCAGCACAGCCTTCTGCCTGCAAGGCTTTTACTGGGATGTGCTGCAAGGCTTGGGAAAAACAGCAGTGCCCTGGAGCAGCTGTCA
Organism: Drymodes brunneopygia; assembly: GCA_013400955.1. NCBI lineage: Eukaryota > Metazoa > Chordata > Aves > Passeriformes > Petroicidae > Drymodes > Drymodes brunneopygia. Next base: position 392,415 of record VZTZ01045713.1, on the reverse strand, counting down.
CCCAGAGCCCCTCAGCCACTGCCTCATCCCTGAGATCCACCATGGATCATCCAAGGGCTGCCAGAAACCCAGAGGAAGCCAACAGGAGTTGGATTTGGTACCCTTGTGAGAGATTCAGGTTTGCTCTGCCCAGATGTCAGGTGTGGACAGTGAAGAGCCAATCTTTTTAACTGTGTTGTCTCTTGCTCATCCCTAGGCAGAGCCTCAGGCCTTACAAGCCTGACAGTTCAGCACCCAACTCACTTCCAAATCCATTGGGGCTCTGAAATTGCTCTTCAGCCTAAACTCCCTGAAGCAACCAGTCTGTCCAGGCTGCTAGGTCATGGCAAGACCTCCTGGCAGGTCTTTTTCCTCCCAGGAGGTAACGGCAGCCACTTCTGCCTCGCAGAGCAGGGGCTGTACAGGAGGTGGTTCCCACTTTCAGTTGTTTAATGGTCAAAGCACTCTCCAGGAAGCAGCACATGGACTGAGTTCCTTCTCCTGTAAAAGGGCATTCAAACGTGCATCTCCCACTTTCCTCAGCAGTACCTCAGCCCCTGGGATAATGCACTCAGTCCCTGGGATAATGCACTCTCCTCAGCTGGAGGAAGAAGGGACACTCTGCATTCCCTAATGCTTGTGTCCATGTGACCTTGTAATCTGCACAAACTCCATCAGAAGTCCCTGAAGCAGAGGCCAGAGCTCAGGATCTCTCCTCCCAGGAGACTGCTATAACCACTAGGCCATGCAAGGTCACCTCAGCTAACTTCAGCAGTATCCAAGTACCCACATGTCTCCTATAGGCAGCAGGGAAACTGGCATTTCCTGTCCTGAGACAAATACCTTTCTTGAGTTCCTTTTCCTCTTCACTGACTGTTCGTGGAGCCTGGGGTGACTAACACTGTCTTTGAAGTCCAGCTGTTCAATATCTACATCAAGGATGATGAGTCCTCCCTCTCCTCCCTCCAACCCTTTCCTGTCTTCTCTTTCTATCCCAGTAAACCTTTCATGTTGCCGCAGCTCTGACAGGAAGACCTGGGAGCACACACTTATCCTAATCCCCTGCAGAACTGCCAAGAGTTCGGGGCTGGAAGGCTCCCCATGGAGCTGCAGGCTCAAACCATCTCCAGGAGCTCTCCTGTGCCCCAGTAACCCCCAGCACAGGAGGTTCCTGACATATGGTTTCCTTTCTCCATTTATTTTAAGAGACAAGACTGACCACTTCTTGGTTCTGCACAACAGATGCTGTAGATACCTATCTTCTGCAAAGAACTGTAAAAAATATTAATTAATATGGTAATTAATACCCCATGGGTGCTTTGTGCTTTTGTGGAAAGCAAAGGAACTATAACCCAGTTTGACTGGCTGTTCTGTTTTACTGATTTGTCCTGCTCTACTACTTCAATTAATATCCTCTTTAAATGTGATTTAGGCTTAATATTACTTATCTTCAAAATATTAGAAGCATCCCACATGACTTCAGGTTTCGTGATTAGTGCTCATTTACAGATAAATTACCTCAAGGTGCAATGAAGGTTAAGCACATATACTGGGAACTTAAAGTAAAACACATCTGACAGATTTTGCAACTAACGTAAAACCCTGCATCAGAAAATCCAAAGGACTCATTCCTGAAGTTATACTTAAAATCCAAACCAATTAATATTAGAATCATAGAATCATAGGAAGGTTTGGATTGGGAGGGACATGAAAGATCACTTCATTCCAATTCCCCTGCCATGGGCAGGGACACCTTCCAGGTGCTCCAAGCTCCATCCAGCCTGGCCATGAGCTGTTCCAGGAATGGGGCATCCACAACTTCTTTGGGCAACCTGTTCCAGTGCCTCACCACCCTCAAAGTAGCAAATATATTTATTTTCTGGTAGAGTTTACTTAATGAGAAAAACACACATTCTATCATAAGTCTCAAAAAAAAATTTTCAGCTCCAGCCATGGATTTTGACCAAACCCTGCGAGGTCATAGGCAAGTCCAAAGATGCAGTGTGGGGCCTTTGTGTGCTGACTTCCTTCCTCCACATCCAGCCTCTAGACCAACCTTCCATTTCTTTTCTAGGTTTGCAAACACATCAGACTGAACTTCTGAAAATATTCAGAGGTTCTTTATTTCTGTGATGTGGAAGAAAACCCAATTCACAACCTGAGAACTCCCTGGGATGGAAACAGGATGGTGTGATTTTCTGTTTCCAGGAGTGTTGCTGGAGGATCAGCGAGTATCATTAAAGCACAAGACAGAACTTTCCCTGGACATATGCTGTATAATGTAAAAACACTCAAAGGATTAACAGCAATCAGGGATATATCTCTGGCTGTGCACACACACCAAATCTACAAACAAGGGATTAGAGATACAGCATATGAACCTGCAAGGAAAAAATACAGTGGGGCCAGAAATGGGATCATAAGAGAAAGGTTATTCCTGCATTTGTAAAATTTTATACAGATCCTTGTATTCCATGATGGCCTATTTGAATTGCAGGAATGTGTAGAAAAAGAGATCAATCCCAAGCTGCTGGGGTTTGTACACACTGCTCACAAAGGAGAGTGTCTGCCCTGGAGCTTGCAGGCCAAGAGCTGTTCCTTGCAAGTGCATCCACATGGCTGGACTCTCAGCGTGGGGAAACCCAATCCCAGGCATTAGCCCAGAAGAGTTATTTAAACAAGAAATAACTTTATTCTTTCGATGCTCGTTATTAAAATAAAACACCCTTCTGAATTTTAACAGGACCTATGCACTCCCTGCCTGGCTTTACTGCATCACCCTCTTATCTAGAAAGTTTTTCCTAATGTCAAAGCTAAATTTTATTAGCTGCAAATAAAGCTGGTTCCTTCTTTTCCTATCTTCCAGCAAGCATGGGGAGAGATTTATCACCATCCTCCTTACAATAAACTTTAACATATTGCGAGATTTTTATCACGGCTCTTCTTTAGACTCTGCTGTTCCCAGACTAAACAAACAATCCTTTCAACGTTTCCTCCTAGGTTGTTCCTTCTATGCCTCTGATATTTCCAGTGTCTCTCTCCTGGACTCCCTCCAGTTTGTCTATATTTTTCTTTACAGCGCAGTACCCAAAACTGGACACTCTATTCCAGCTGAGGCCTCACCGGTGCCAAGTGGAGTAGAATAATTATCTCCTATGTCTTAGGTTGCAGTCTCACATCCTGTTCTGCCTGCAGCTGAGCTGGGTGAAAAGTTTATTTCTTTTCACCCACTCCAGCTGCTTATCACCACCCCTCAGCTGCAGGCTCTCCCCCTCCCAGGTCAGCAGCATAACTGCCGGGGGATGGCTCCGAACACAATCTGGGTGAATGGCCCAGGTTAGAGGCAATAATTCAAATAACAGGGCTCTCCCGATCACCAGCTCAGCAGGCCCAGGTGAGGCTGAGGATAAACAGGTAGGAAAAGGCTGAAACCCGAGGTGGGAGGAGATGATGAGTAACAGGGTAATGGACAGCAGCTTTCACAGTTGGAGGAACTGCAGCCAGGAAACGAAACCTGATATTGTCCTTACCCTCAGCCTTTTGTCCCCTCTGCACCCTCAGTCCCTCCTGATGCTGCTGCCCAGCTGGGAAAACCTCTTTTTGTATTTCTCCTCCCAGAGTGCTGTAGCTTGCACTTTAGCATCAGGCTGACTTTGTAACACTTTTCCTCATTAGCAATGCCCTTCTAAACTCAGATTTTGTTGCCCTGAGTAGGACCATCTTAAATGGGTCTCTTGTAAGCACATCCCTTGTTCTCACACCCAAGGAGGTTGTGAAAAGGACAGAGAGGAGAACAGTGAGGTCTGGCTGCAAAGTTGTCCTGGTGTGGCAGCAGTACTTTCATAGCCATCACTTACAGGTCCTCATCCACTCCTGCACCACCTCAGAGTGACAAAAGTTTTGTGTCTGCTCACAGCCCCTCACTGAACATGGTCACAAGGCTCACCAGTGGCACAGTGAGATTCCTGTTGCTTTCCTCCACTTGCTCTGCCTACAGAGAACACCTGGCAGGACCCCATAGGAGCTTTTCCCACTGCCAGGAGAAATACAGCCAGACCATGAGGAAATACTGTACTGATTAGACTAGAGATGAGTCTTTTTTTTTGCTTAATCTGTGGCTTTTGCAAAGATGTGATGGAGGCCTGAGCTGGCTGCTGATCTGTCTTACAGATTTTCTGCTCCCCTGCAGAACAGTGTTTTGTGCTCTGAAGAATGAAGACTTGGAAAAACAACAATCCTGTGAGGTCTAAGAGCATTTCTATACCAGGACCTCCAGCCACAGTGAGAACATCTGGTGACATCCTGACCCTGTGGGACTCCCTCCCACAGCTGACTTTTCCTTCTGCTGTTTAGACAGTTACACCCATTCTGCTTTACTGCCTTGAGCTCTGGGCATGCCTTCACCCCACCCTTTGCTTATCCGTGCATCCTTTCCATGTCCATCCTCATTCCTTTTTTTCCTCTTCTTGCCTACTTCCCATCTCCTTCCATTGAAACTTCCCTCCAACAGCTTCCTTGTTTTCTCAGGCTCCCCTGTGCCACCTCTCCATTCTCCTGGCCCAACCACGGCCCCCAGTAGCTGCAGGCAGGCTCTGCCCTGCCCGGGCACAGCTGTGGGGACTCTGTTCATGTCACAAATCCCCTCTTTTCTCAGGCTCTGTGGGAGCTGAGGGTTGGGTACTGCACGCTCATGGCAGGCTGAAGTAATAGGAGTAGAGATGAGGTGAAGTTCTTGTTCTGTCTTGAACACAGACTGCCAATCATGCCATAATAGATGGTGGTTCTAGGCAGGGAACAGCTTTTCAGCCCACCAAAATTACACCATTAAATGGAATTTCCTCTATGGGCTAATCAGGATTTGAACCCATTTCTCTGCAGATAAAAGGCACAGCTCAATCTCCTGGTTTGCAAGGTCATCTGGAATACAAATCAACTTTCGTGTATTCATTTGAAATGTTTTTATGTAAAGGGATATTTTTTTTTTAATCTGCTTGTTAGTGCCTTGTGCCTAAACTGGAGCTGTGAAGTGACTTTTTCTCACTAGGGGCTAAATAAAGTACTGTACTGTTTTTATAAATGTCCTAAGCTCTGCCAGAAGGCTGGCAATGAAAGAGGCTGGCAGGAGACAGGCAGAGTCTCTGTTCTGTATCACGGAAGTGAGCCCGAGGACAGCGGCCAGTGCCTCCCATCCGCGGGAACGCCACCAATTAACGCGCGGGTGATGTCATGGGATGGCAAAAGCACTTCCCTCGCAGCTCTCCCTGCCCTGCCAGCTCCAACCTCCAGTGTATTTTCCTCAGTCTGGTCCATGTACTGTAATAACTAAGTCAACTGGAAAAAATATTGAAGAAAAGACTGAGGAAAAACAGAGTGTAGGGGCAGCTGGAGCCAGCAAAGAAGGCACACTGAGAGCTATAAAGACGCTTTGTGCAGCAGCTTCTCTCAACTTCAGGATATTTAGTTCCACAGGAGTTGGAGAAGATGGGTAATAAGCTGGCCTTTATTTTAAGGGATATCCCTTGTAGTCTCAGCTGCATAAAGATCAGTCTTTGGGCATGTGGAAACAGTGCTAACAGTATCTCTCTTTCAGTACCTCCTGCTGCTCACTCCATTGAATGGCCTTGGTCCAGCTAGAGAGGAAAAAAGCCCTCCATCCCAAAACAGTCATCGGTCTGAGGGAAAGGAGGTGATGAAAAGAGGCTGCGAGTGATGAAGTGAAGTAATTATTTATAGAAAGATACATGGCCACAGCACTCAGGTGCCTGCTCAGGAACAGGGCCCAGTACTGCTCATCCTGAATGCGAGGGAGATGTGCCTGTGCCTTCCCTGCCCCAAAACAGGCAAGGGGAGCTCTGCTCAGGGCTTCAGGCACATGAACCGCCCTGTGCACAGGGTCAGGGAGCACCATGGATGTGGGATGAGGCTGCTCCAAGATCCAGCAAGTGAGGGTCAGTGAGGGATGAGGCCAGGCTCAGATGGAGCTGCAGCATCACTCAGGCATGGGCCCGGGGTGGGAGGTGGAGAGCAGCTCTGGAGAGAAGGGGTCAGCTGCCAGAGGGACTTCCCCCAGTCCTCCCACACACTCCTGTCCCAGCAGCCACAGCACATCTGAGCTGGCCTGGAGCACTGGCAGCCAAATCTCAGAGAGGGAAAATGGTCTTAGGGGCAGTGAGTGCTCCCAGGTCTGTGTGTACCTGTGTGACCACTCAAGGAACTGGCCCAAAGAGGAGAGCACTCTGTAAAAACTACGAGTTGAGGCATCCAAATGGAGTGAGACATCCAAATGGCCAGGTGCCACTTGGGGTTATGGATGTATTTGCAAATTGGTTCTGTGTTTGTAAACCAATACATGCAGTGCTGATGATGCATATATATGAATTCAAATTGGCTTCATGTGACTGTGAATCAGTACATGCTGATAGTGCATGGATACAAATTCCAACTGGTCCTGTGTTATTGTGAATCAATATCCATCGTGCTGATTACACACATCCAAGTCCTTTCATTTTGTAGCTGATGGGGAGAGCCAAGCTTTGAGCATGGATGGGAGGAAGAAGCAGCCCTACAGGCGTTGAGCAGAATGTCCCAGGGACCAATGTGTTAAATTGATCAGAAAACAAGTTTAAAAATTTACTTGGAAAGAAATTCAGAATAAAATTGCCTCAAATGTATCGCAGGGGAAGGTGGCTTGCAGTGTTCTGTTGTGCTAGGCAAGCCAGCAAATGTTCACACTTCCTTTTAACCACAGTCACCTGCACACACTTAGAGAACATTTTTCTACCCTCATCATTTTGCTCCCAGACCTTTTCTTTTCTGTTCTACCTCCATTACAAACTGGCTTCAAACCATCTCCCAAGTCTGATGCGACAGAGATGAAGAGCAAAGAGATGCCAGATTGCTGGTGGGGGCTCTGGCTGACTGGGACATTGCTGGTAGCTGGAATGTGCTAAGACAAAGGGAGAGCTAAAGGAGCTGAGGCTTTTCAGATGGAATTGGAGGGTTCCAGGGGACTTATCTCTGCCTTGAGAAACACTTTGCAGATCTTCCAACTGGTAAAATGTAAAGTGACACTAAGTGAAATAAACTACTTTATAATTCTGCTATAAGTATCTTCAAGAGCCATATGACTAAATTCTAAATCGTTTAATAAAATAAAAGTTCTTGTTCTAGAAGGGTTTTCTTTTTAATGGATAATTCAGATGTTCAGTTAAGTGTATTGTGACCAATGTAATTATCATTTGCCTGTATCTCAAAATTGTCTAATCAAGCACAAGTAGGCTAAGTAGTTAATAAGCACAAATAGAGATACTGAACTCTCTTCTCGTGGATTTCATCATCTTCCATTTCCACTCACCAGAAATACCAAAAATATGGAAACAAGGGCTAGATATAAGAGTCTAACAGGAAAACTAGCTGGGAATAAACACAAACCCAAAAACTAAAAGTAAGGTTGGGCATAACTTCACTGCAGGAGGACAGGAGAGCAATGCAAGTGGAGGAAAAAAAAGGAAAAAAGTAAAACTACTTTTAGAATGGAAGTTTGCCCATGTAATGAAAGGGATTACATCATGTTTGTCTGCAGTAGTGAAGGGCTGAACTCAGCGACCTCAGATATCCCTTCCAGCTCCTTGGGCTCACAGATATCATTTCACTGAGCACAAAAGAAACACCTGACCCTGCTTCCTTCTGCCACAGACCCAAACAATGTGGCTGTCTGTGGGCAGCAGCAATTTATATACTGAGTGCTTTTTTAGAAGGGTACTCAGAGTTTATCCCTGCTCCTTAACCTCTGGATTTGGGCAGAATTTAGAGACCTTAATTCCAGAAGTGCCAAAGAGAGCACTGCCTAACCACCATCACTGCCTGATCCCTGAGGGGCCCTGGTCAGTCTCCCACCTAAACCCTCCTGCAACCCAGATTTAGGCCAGATCCTACACAGAACTGGAAAGATCACTGGAAGGGCACTCTCAGAAAACACTGACCAATGCTAACAGAAACCCAGTGACAAGGTGAGATCTCTGCCCATCTCTTTCACAGCAGTTTGGACACCCCACAGGAAGCAGGAAAAGGACACTGCAGGCTCTGCTCAGCCCAGTGCCCCTGACTTTCTCAATAAAGAGTGGACCCAGGTCAGTTTGGTGCCAAATAGAAATTCCTCCAGGGCCAAGATCCCAACGGATCCAGAGCAGCCCTGAGAGGAGGGCTGGGAGTTCAGGAAAGGAAAGGCAGGAGAGTGAAGGCAAACACAGCATTCAGCATTGTCTGCATCCCCCCAACACCTCCTTTCCCCAGGAAAGCAGACTGCCTTTTTGACTCCCTCTCTGCATGTGAAGCCCAAATATCTAACCAAGGTGACCTGGCTCGTCCTGCTGGAGTCAAATCACCCAATTTCAGTGATGACTAATGGGGGCCTAAAGTGGGTGGTCGCTTTTCCTGAGCTCAGTCCGTTAACCCAGCTTCCCTGGTCTGAGGTGACTTGCAATTAGCAGCACTGTGACTAACTGGTTACTAACAGTTTCAGGTTGTGCTGCACGGATTTTACAAGTATTTCAAAATGCCACTGAGCTTTACAGTGCACTGCTTTCCCCTGCAGATGGAAAGAACAGCCTCCACCAGCCCTGTGTACCAGGGATGTCTGTCAGCAGTGCTAATTCACCATAAATATTGTTCCCCCC
>VZTZ01045713.1:366992-383736 GCA_013400955.1 Drymodes brunneopygia | reverse complement strand
CCCCCCCACAAATATTGTCTGCATCTCCCCTTCAGGAGTCAAAAATCCCACTGTTTCCCATTTCTCAGAGTAGCTGGGATCCAGCAGAACACAATATCCCTCCTTTGGTATTTTGTATTGTTGCTTTTGTATTGACATTTTGGGCAGAAATGGGTGGATGGGCTGCCTGCAGAAACTCTGCAAGAGCTGTTGTTCCTGCTGGGTTCCTGTGGGCAGCGTGGAAGCAGCTCCAGAGCCTCTCCCTGTCTCCTGCAGAGCAGGACCCAGCCCAGCAGCTCTGGCTGCTCCCCAGCACCCCTCACTTGGAGTGCCAGTGCAAGGTGGATTCAGAGGCGCTCCTGGAGGTTTGCTCCTGTTTCTTTTTCCACCCCCATTTTTAACTCTGTCAGCACAGACAGGTGCAGACAGATGTGAGCTCACCCTGCCCTTACTCAGAGCCAGGGGACTCGTGCCAGGCCCTGTGCAGGAGCCACGGGGCTGTGTGAGATTGGCTCAGTGCCCAAGCCAACCAACACTGCTGCTGAGAGCCAGGGCAGAAGAAGCCTCTGTGTGTCTGCACAGAGCCCAGCAGCTGCCCTGGAAAGCTGGGGCACAGCCACTGCTCTTCAGCAAGACAACTTTTTTCTTAAATATGGATACAGGCACGAAAGCAAGGGGTTGTTAATTCCAGGAAAGGTTCTGTTATCTTTCTCTGAGGCTGCCATGGATCAAGGCAGCAGCACCCCAGGAAGAGCACAGTAAGAGCCAGGGGAGTTGGCTGCCTCCTTAGCTCTGCTCTGGCCCTCCCAGCCCAGATTGCCCATGTTTACCTCCCTTTCCTTGAGGGAAATGGAGCAGAACGTGCACTTTCTTAATGTAGTTTTGGCCAGCAGCTATCGCTTGAAAGCTCTGTGGTGGTCTGACATTAAAAAATTATAAATCTGTTAAAAAAGGTAACACTTTTCTAGAACACAGTCACACATTATATCCTATTTTGATAGAAGGAGAACAGTACCAGCATCCTTCAGCCCATATGCAGGCATGTCAAAAAAAGAATAATTTTCAAAAGAAATTCCTGGCTGCTGATAAAAAGTTTACTATCTGATCCTTTGTGTATCAATATGGTGACTCAAGGCTGTTTCTGGTGCAATGTACAAATGCATTCAGTGTTTCTTTGTGCAGCACCTACTTGGTTTACCCTGCTAAGACATGACTTCCAGTGTTTGTGGCCAGGTGGAAAATGCCCAGCAAAAAGGTCCAGTGTCCACGTGCCCAGTTTTCTCAGAAAGACAGGAGAATTAGGAAGGGAGCTAATTCTTAATTTTAGCTTCCTTCAGATTAGAAGTTCCTGACTAAATCTCTATTTGGCAACCAAAAGTCACCAAATTCTATTCTAAAACTCCATTGAGCTTCACACCCAAAAATGGCAGCAGTTGGTGGAATGGAAAGGACAGACAGTTCTCATAAAATTAAACAGAGTTCATGAAGAAGATCTCAGGGCTCTTTGAAAAGCAGAATGTTATCCTGAGATCTGGCCATGGCTGATAGATATTAAAATTTTCAGTGATTTTTTTTTAATTGGAGGAGCCTTCCTATTGTAATATGTTTCCATATAAGCCTGTAGAGAAGTTGGCAAGAACAAAAAAGAAATAACTGAAATCTTCAAATCTTTGGGAAATAAAATCAAAAACTGAAGTTGCTGGGTGTTTTCCCTCTGCACCTCAATGGGTCAGTGTGGAAGAAGGAACAAAACCAGTCCCTATCTCCCTGTGATTCCAGAGGCTGCAGCTATCATCCACTCCCACATCCTTGGGGAAGTCCAGACTGAAAAGACTGCACAGTGCTGAGATGCTTGAAAAATTATTTGGGTTGTGGCATGTAACAAACATCTATTCATTAAAGTCTTGCAATTGTGACCCAGCCCTTCATCTTGCACAAGATCTATAAAAAAGGCTGAGTGACTATAAATGTGTCCCTTGGAGCAAATTATGGAAGACATTATAGGAAGACTGGTTTCTAGCCAGCTTTTCTAGCTTAATGAATTCCTTTCAAGGATGTGTGAAAGCTCCATTGAGACCAATGGTGAGTATCCTTGGACTCCTCCAGGAAGATTTTATAAGGGGTCTCAACTATTGTATTCTTATTTTTCTGCTATTTTCAGAGAGCAGTTAGAAAATGATTTGAAATGGTAACACTACAGTTCAAGCACTTTTCTCTGTGAGAACTGACCTGACTGATCCATGAAGAGTCAGCAAAAGGCTCTTGGGCAGGTCAGTTTTATCATGGTATCAATAACTATGAAAACTACTAGAATTTGTGTGCTGACCACTCTGGAAGAGATAAAAAATGTTTTCCTGCACCTTCCATGCTAAAACCCCACTAATTTCATTAATGCACAGATCTGGATTTCCAATGTGTTCCTACAGACATCAGCTATGCATGGGCCTGGAATGGGAACACTGAGAGTTAAGGAAGACTTTGCTCAGATCAAATACCTGTAGGTACCTTTTATTTACAATATCTCCTGCAGCAAAAGGACTTTCATCCACACATCTATTATGTTATCAGCTGACTTCACATATTTTCTGTTTCTCCATTAACAGAGTGAGAAGGGTAATGATCTGCAGTGTTTCTCTCTCTGGAGACTGGTTTGCTCTTTCAGACTCCATGCCTTCAATCACTCCTGCCCAAGATGCTGGGATGGGTGGGGGAGGTGAGGGAGAGAAATTATGAGCTATATGTAGGGAACCTACAAAGGGCAGTCAATGGAAAAAAGAGGGATGTTTCATCTGGGAAGAAAAAGGCACAGAGTAATGGAGGGAGAGATGGTGAAGAAACAGAGCAGTGCAGAATATGCAGGCAGGAAAGATGGGAGACGAATAAATGAGATATAAAAAAAAAAAGGAACGAAGTTTTAGCTGAAAAGTTCATCACGAGTCCCTGCCTTGTGTGACTTCCCATCCAGTTGTACTGGAATATCCTGATATTCAGCTTTTTGCTGGGGTACAGAGCCAGTCACAAGGCACAGGGAGTGAACAAGGGCTGCACGTGGCAGCTCACACCAGGCCAGCTGCTCACACTCTGCTGGACCTCATCACACTGACCCCTGGAGCTGCTGCTGCTGGCACCTCTGTGTAGAGTGCTACACAAATGAGAACTCTGATTATTATCCAAAGGCAGAAACATCCCAAAATAGGTGCTGTCACATGTAGCAGGAATTACAGACACATACAGAAATACATTTCATTACAGACAGGTCCACAGGCTGATGTCAGGGCAGCTGCCACCTAGAGATCCTTCTGGTCTTGTATCAGTAAGGCCTAAAATATCATGTGTTTGTATAGAAAATGCATGAGCATCAGGAGTCTGCTGCTGTCTTGATTAATGGGCAGAACCGTCCTTCATCCAGTCTGGAAAGCTGAGCCATGGATTCTAAGCATTTCCCTATTTTATTGTTTTTCAGACTACAATCAGAGGAAAATTAATTCCCCATGTAATTCCATTGAAATCTAGTACATTAAAAGAAGGACTGCATTTATTTAAGCCTGTACCAATATTTATGAGATGAATTTAGGCCCAGAATGTGTTGGCTGATGGCCCTTTATTGGGAGATGAACAGGATTGCTTTAATGGGAAGACTCCCCAGCCACTGGGAGGGACAGTGGGGACTGGGGAGGAGGAAAGAGAAGAAAAAGGACAGAAGAGAGTGTTGAGACCACAATAATTAATGCTTAGTGAGGCAGAAAAGGACACAGACTCAGAGGACAGCAATACCAGCACTTTAATTCACATAATGTGGAGTTCCAAAGTCAAAACAATGGCTTGAACACAGCTTTACCTACACAGGTGCCACAAGGAACTTGCACACTTTCTGTTATTTAAAAAACAACAACCAGCAGTAAATTGTCCTGCCACAGACTGCCAAGGAAGCAGGGACAATACAGGTGGGAAAATCTTTTAAACCTTACTGACTTTAGACCTCAAAAATACATCTGGCATTGTTATCCCAGCACCACAGGCCTGCTCAGGGGAGAGTAAGAGACAGTTCATTTCAGTACAGGGTGATGATTTGGGTGTATTTGAAAGTAATTACAGATAACAGAGCTAGAAAGAAGCTGGAAAACATTGAAAAGAAAGTTCCTCTTCAAAGAAACAAATATAAGAAATATGCAGACCCTTCCTTTTCAAGTTACTTAGAAGTTCCTAAGGCTGAAGAATACACCTCTTGGGAGACAGAGATTTTTCACAGAGATTTTTTTTTACTTAGAGGTAAAAAATATAAGTCCATAGGCCTAAACAATGTGGTTTGTGATGCAGAGGAATGTGTGTGGCCTCTGAAACACCCAGAAAAAGGATCGAGAGTCAATAATGGTTTCTTCAGCTTTCTACAGGGAAAGCAGTTTAGAAGCAAAGTGTCAGTGTCATGGAAATTACTACTGAATTCAGGGACAAAATTAATAACAGGGGCAGTGTAGGATCAGTTAAGCTTCTTTAGTTCTTTGAAAATGTTACCCAGTTTTAGTTTGTTACCCTTTTATTTCTCTGGAACATAAAACCTCCCTTGGTATTCTGTACACTCAGGTAGTATTTGCCTCTCATGGATTTTCCCCTTTTCTTTGCAATTAGATTTTGTCAGTTATTTGCAATTTTGTCACCTCCAGAATAGATTACCGCATCATTTAGGGCAAGCACAGAGGGACTTTTGGCCCCACCAGCCTGTGACTGCAGAGGAGTTTTGACCAATGTGCCCACACCACACTCAGACCCTGCTCATTGCTTTGGATGCCCCTCCAGTTCTTGGTAAAATTCATACTTTCAGTGATATTACTGGGAAGTCTCCGATAATTTGGAACTCCATTTAAACATGGTGCCTCCTTCAAATCTGAGTTGTTGCTGTTGGGAGCTTGGTTTTTCCAAAACCAACAGCTGAGGACTTTTGGTCTGTACACCAAAACCTGCACTTGGCACATTTTGGGCACTGTTAAGTCAAACCAGCTGTTTTCAATGTCACTGTGTTTCCATATTTGCATTTGTTTGGTTCTTTGCCTCATTGTTGCTGGATTGGCAGGGGTGGGGTATTCTTGGTTTCTTGATGGAGCTTTACAAAAGGCAGATCAGCTCCCTAGACTGGAAGTCAGAACATTCCTGGTTTTACAGGTTTTTATGCACAAACCTGCCAGTCTGGGGACAAAGGAGTGCTGCAAAACCTCTCCTCTGTGTCAGCACAATGAGCAGCTCCAACATCAAGCAAATGGTTACACACCACGACAATCCCCTCCAGACCAGCCAGGCTGGGGCTGAGCCCTGAGATGCTGCATAACAAACTAAATAGGAAAATGTGCATGTCTGAAAAGGGAATTATCACTGTGGAATAATGACTGCTATGCCTCCCTGGAAAATGCAGCATGGTGTGGGACTTTGTTCAAGCACTTTTTTTCCCAAGCTGCTATTGCCAGCTCCAAATGTTCAAGAACTACAGTTTGACCCTCAAAATCACAAGCCTGTCTGTGAAACGATAAATGTGGAGCTCTTTTACTGTGCTTTCTGGTTTTTGAGCTGTTAGGGTGCACCTGGGTCACACTTGCAAGCTTTATACTCTAACCATTAGGACTAGAAACTTACTTTAAATTAAAGAAAGAGGAAAGCTGAGTTTCTAACCTCATTACACAACTGTAGTAGCTGGAGTGTAAGTGAAACATCAAACATCACAAGACTTGTGATAAAATCATGAGTGCTGACAACATCAATTTAGAGTAGGAGGTGGGATAGCAGGGGAAACTCAGGGCAAATGGATTTACTTTTTATCTTAATGTTTTTACAGGCTGTCTACTTTTATCTTTAATCAGAAGTTTTCAGTGGCAGTTCTTTCTTCATGTATGTGTGCATGACATTAAAAGGTCACTCCTGCATTAATACCTGATGCCATTTGCTAACTGCATCTCTCTATCAGAGATTACATGAAAAGGTGGATGTACTGATGGTACACCTGGTGCTAATATCACAGCAAAGAGGAATCATGGAAGTCCAGGTCATGAGTGCATGGGTAAAACGGCATTGAGAGGGATTCTAGTCCCCTGTGATGTGTGTGTGTGTGAAGAATACAGGATGTTTCTCATGGCTCTGATATTTACTGCCTGAGCAGAGAATACTGTATGGAGAATTTGCCAGTAAAGCTTGTCAGTCTTTGGGGAATGGGTTGTTTTAAGGCATTGCATACCGGATCTTTCATGCCTGAAAATTACCCCGGTGAAAAATAACATGGAAACTTACAAAGCTAGTTATAGTTAAACCTTTCATTATAATAAATTGTCTGTAATTAAGCCAAGTAATTAACGGATCACTATTATAGATCAACAGACTGGCTAGATCAAAAATTCAGGTCAGTCTTCAGTGATGCCAAAGTGGCAGAAGTAACAACGTGGTCAGCTGTCCCTCCACTATTAGGGGCAGTTTCCAAACTGTGCTTTTGTTGTTTGAAATGCTCCAGTTTGAGGGAATTGTGCAGTCCCATAACTGCACAATTGTTGTGGTCCTCCCAACCCCATGCAAAGAGTTGTCAGTGGCAGGTTCCTTGGTCACCCATCTGCTGTCACTGGTTTGATCTGTCACTGATCTGAAAGTGCCAGGGCAGCAGAGTGGCCAGTTAGGAGGCAGCTCCAGCACAGGGAATACTCCTGCTCTGTCATGATAATCCTGGGATTTAAAGCAGGAGCTAAGCCTGGTCCAAATGGTCAGTTCAGCTCAGCTGCTTTGTGCAGCACCAGCGGTACAAGCAGAGTGCACAAGTGAATTTCCTGGTGCCAAGCCAGAGGTTTTTATATGACATAATGCTGATATTATATATCTTCCACTCATGAAAGCAGCTCCAGACCCATCTGGGTGGGACTGAGACCCTTAGTTCATGGGTGATTATGTTGCTAATTGGCAGGGGAGACACATCCCTTGTGTGAATCAAGAGGAGGTGTTGAGGGTGTGTCACAGCAGAAGGGATTCAGCCCAGTGCTATCCCAGCAAGTATATAAAGAAATCAGAATATTACACTTATTCCCCCCAAAACTATCACAAACTTGGAAAATTCAAGACAAGTATGCACAATTTGAAAATCCTAACAACCTTAAGTTTGCTCGATGTGATATACAACCATATATATATAACTCCCAAGCAGGAGAGAATTTCACAGTTCATAGTCTGGATTTGGAAAAAAAAAAAAAAGCTATTTTAAAACAGAAATTACTTTTAAAAACATGTTTCAGTACATTTTTGTTCCACATATTGCTACAGGAACAGGGTTTGACCTGTTCATTGTCATGGAGGTGATTTGGTGTTCGGTCTGATTTGACAGATTTCATCTTTCTACAAAACTCAACTACAGAGGTCAAAGAAGGAAATGCTTTGTCATCCCTGCCTGCTTTCGTGGGGGAGCATTGAGGTTAGCCTTCTGGATGTAAAATCTTACCACAGAGACAGAAAACAAGATTGGCTAACCACAGTGACTTGACTCAAAGAATTAGCAGCTCTGACATAATGGAGGCAATCCTGAAAAATATAAAGTCAGAGTTCTGCCCACTTTTTTTTTGAATAAATAGCAATCCAAAAATCTAGGGCAATAAAACTCCATAGGCATCTCAAAATTTTATTTCAGCCAACATCAATCTTCCTTCCCTTCAGACAAGCTAAATTATACCGGTAAATCAGTGACATTAAATCAGTCAAACCAGCTGAATGCAAAAGCTGAGGGAACAGACCAAATTTGAACTGTGTACACTGAGAGAAAGAAAACTGCTCATAAAGTTAAATCTTAAGTAAACATGAACCCTTAGAGGGAGGTACACAGGGAAAAAGAAAAGACTACAGTCCAAAACTTCAGAGAGGCCTCTGAATAAATGTACAGGGGAGTGGGAAACAGATTTGGGTTTCTCTGTGCTTCAGAGGCTGCAGCTTCTGGAGCCAGAGCTGTGAAGGAGCTAAATCAGACTTACCAAGGGGACAGGAATAGAGGCAGGGCCTGCCAGGGCCGGGCACCCAGGAGCAATCCCAGTGTGATGGATCCTGTGGCTGGAGCAGCGCTGTTGGAGGCGCAGGATCAGCGCGCCCACAGCATCTGCACAAAGTAGGGCACGGCAGCCCCGGCTCCCCAGGGACTCACTCACAGCCCTCCCCGATGTCACTGCAGTGCCTGAGGACGTGACAGCCCTGCCTGTCGAGCTCAGGACCCCTTCCTGCAGGGATGGAGGCGGGAATGTGCCGCTGCCAGGTCACTGATGCGGCAGTGAAACCTCCCTGTCAGTTTGAGCTGGTTTGTGTGGAAGACACCGGGCTGGGGGTGGCTGAGCTCCAGGGGCAGTGTGTGCTTGGCTCTGTTGATCTTACAGGAGGGAAAACTTGCTAATGGAAGCTCCAGCAGCTGAGGTACCCATGGAAATGCTGACCACGCTGCAGGGTCGTGCCTCAAACCCTGTGGGACTCCAGAGGTTCAGGCACCCTTTTCACCAAGGCCAAGGCCCTGTCTGACATCACCCACATCTCTCCCTCACAGCTCCCAGACCACACAGGACACGGGGTTTGAAAGCTCCAATACAACATTCTTCAAGCTTGCCACATCTGTAGGAGCAGGATGGCTCACTGCTTTGTAGGTGCCCTGGAATGACCTTTTATCAGAGCAAATCTTGGAGAAACTATAATGGAAGAACACCCATGCACATACAGGCAGCAGAACCCAGTAAGAAAATCCTGATTTTCTCCCCCTGCACTGCAGATCAGTTCCAGGAGGCATTTGGCTCTTCCATCCAGTGAGGCAGCTGTGAGCTGCCCATGGCTGGGATCTGCCATCCCCATACAATGGTTTTGACAGAGGTTTTCTCAAGGAGTGCCCAGAGATGGAAAACCAAACTTCCCTTAATGCAGAGCTCACAACAGATCTCCCTCTGCTCTACCCCTGTAGAGCAAGGGACAGCTGAACTTGTCTGCAGAGAGCAGCTGAAAAAGAAGGTAGAAAGGGGATAAGAATGACTTGAGATTACTCATCCTTTCACTTGGGATTCTTTTGATTTCCTCTCACAATATGAAACACTAGAGATGGAGCAGGTCTAGTAGATCAGTGAATGCATCTTACTTGAAGAACAGGATTAATATCTTCCCACAGCCATCCACAATGAAGAATTCTTCAGTTGCCAATATAATTCTGTGCTGAACAGAGGAATCCACAGGTGGGAAGCAATTCTCAGTGGATTTGCTTTCTGGGTACTTAATAACTGCACATATTCAACAGCATCATTCTCTCAAACAAACAAGAGCATTTTTTCTGTGGTGCCCTCCTGCCTGTTGGCCAAAGGGATCAGAATCCCCACTTCTGTTCCTAAAGGCCAGATCCACACTACCAACTGGTGGGTTGATCCTTGCCAAGACATTTTTAGAGGAATTATAAAAATCCCTCTTACAGAAGGGAATTATATGTGGTACTTAGGCAAAACAGGCATTCCATTTATAAATATAATTACTTCTGCTATTCTATCAAGAAAAAGAATGTAGTAGTGAGGGATACAACAGAGAAAATTATTTATGTGTTGACACTTGACAATATAAATAGAAAACAGATCTGGCTGGAACTAAGTGGGAAATGAAAAAAACATGAGAAAATATGTAACTGAGATTACCAGTTGGGGGGATAATTTATGACCACTCCTAGTGCATTCTTTCCAATGGAACTACAGTCCCTCATTTTGCTTTATGTTTGGATTGTAATTATGTGTGCATTTAATTAGCAACAAATGCACAAGCTTACTTTGCATTTTTTGGCAAATTATCTTCTTTTGACTGATGCCCTTGAACACTACAAGGCAGGCATTGGTCTGCAGTGCAAAGGAGGGAACAGAAGATGGCTTGGACATAGTTCCTCTGCTTTAGTGAGCTGTAGCACAGGTTGGGGGAGAAAGGAGTGAGAGTGCCATTCACACTCACAAACAGTGACTGGATGAAATATTATCACCTAAGGAATGATTCTGACCCCATCTCTTGTATTTGTGCTCCTTTTACTCAAGCTGCTTGTCTGGGGTATGTCCATTACTGCAGGTCTTCTGCTTTAGATTTGGGGTGAGTATTTTTCTCCAGCATCTTCATTCTTAATATTAGTGATTTATCACATATGGTGCACTATATTTTTACAAAGCTGTAAGATACCATGGTGATTAACACCATATGAGAACCTAAATAGAAGGGAACAGGATAACAGAAATGTCCTCTCAGCAGACACAGGGCTTTGGCTTGTTTTTACAGACAGTATCTCAGCTGCATGATTTTACTCTGTACATAGAATTCTAGAGTTCCAGAACAGAAAACTGTACTTGACAATGTTGTAGAGAGAACAAAAAACCTCATGTTTAATTTCCCTCTAGCCTTTAACTAGGATTTTCAGTTCAATTTGGAGAGATTGATTATTCTAACTCTTTTGATCATACAGATTTATGACTTTGATTTAGGAAGGCAGGAGAAAAAAAAAGTAAGAACCCCAAGTATACCCTTATGTTTATACATCTACATATATATATATTCTGGAAGGAATTTCTAGTAGGAAAATATCCCATCTTCACACAGCCTTGCAAACTTGTCCTGCCAATATTGCAGTCCCCACACAAAATCTATGCACTGAATTGAGATGATAATGAGAAACTAATCACTTTTTACTTACCCACACAAACACTGTGAAAGCCTGGAGACACTGAAGGCTGCTTCAAATGAACACATCACTGCTGGGCACAGCACAGCCCTGCTTTCCAAACAGCTCTGTCCTCACCCACCTGGATTAGGGCTGCCACTGGGAGAGCCTTCCCCCCTGCACTACTGGATCCAAAGCAAGGATTTTAGTGAAGTGTGGTGGCCAGCAAAAAAGGGGGATTGTCTCTGGGCACTGGGATAAACCAGAAAGACAGCCTGGGGGCTGCTGGAAAGTGTCAGGGTGAAGCCCCTGTGGTACAAAGGTGCTGGACATGAACTTTGGCTGCTGCTGGGCTCCCACAGCAGACAGGCAGAGGTGTGGGGAAAGCAAAGAAGAGGCTGCAGGCTGGGCATCCCTGGGTACTGCTTGATCCTCCAGGGCCAGGGCTGGCTGATCCTCCAGGAGTGCCAGGAGGGCTGCAAGGGCTGTGGGGAGATGAGCATGAGCAGCTCCACATGCATCTTCCCCCCGAGCAGCACGGCACAGGTTAAATTAAAAAATGCACTGGGGAAGAGGTTGTTTCTGTAAAACTGGCCACGAGCAGCCAGGCCCCCAGGGATGCTCTCCTTGCCTAAGGATGAAATGGGATTATGATGGTAATGTTTGCTGCACTGTAATTAAGGTGGTGTCAGGACTTTCATTAAAAAGTGTGTTTTTGTTGAGGGGCTATGGCTTGGAGAAAATTTTTGCTTGAGGCTGAAATATAACATGGTTCTCAGCCAGAAAACACATGCACAACCTTTATTATATATGTAATTTAGAATCTCACTATAGTCTTGGCTCTGAAGGCTCTGCTATTGTTTCCATAGGGGTGTGTAGCTAATTGGCTTAAAAAATTAGTTGTTAAAGAAGTGAAGGACTGAATTCTGTTCTGGAACTCATGTATGTGACATGTCCCCATTAATTGTCTGCAATTAACTTCAAAAACCAAGGGCCAAATGCTGCCCCTGTTACTCAGACACACAATGTTACTGAAGTAAACAGCTGCAAACAGGATTGGGCACCTGTGTCCAGGTGTTTACCTCCCTACAACCCAAGGCCTCTCCCACACTTTAACAACTCCACTGAATGTGAGGCCATCCCATGGTGGGGCAGAGATTATTTCCTTGCAAAACTGCCAACCTGTGGCAAGCTTATTTCCACAACCAGTATTTAAATTCCTGTTAACATAGCACCCAGGATCTCAGATAAGGAACTCGGACCCCTGTGCAAAACACAGAGTAGAACACCAATAAATGACTCCACACAAACAAATCCTTTCCCCCATTTCATGGCCAGGTTTGTACTATTTCTGTTAAGTAATCTGAGTGTAACGCACCACTCCTGCAAACAGCAAACACCGCTCAGACATTTATTTAACTTTCTGCATGATAAAGTCCCAACTTCACAGCAATCTATTGTCTTTCCCCAGAGGTGCACACAAAGGGGCCAGAGACTGCCCTGGGTTCTTGCTGCTGGCTCTGGGGTTTTTCCATCTATCTGCACTGTTTAGCATGTCCTGCTTTCAGGTACTAATTTGCTTTTACTCAGACTATTAGCATTCTACATTTTTGTATTAAAACCCCCATGCAATTAATAGCATGTCACAAAATATTATTTCTCTGCTGCCCACCACCACGTAGATAAATAAAATAATATTAAATTTTATGAAGTTACAGTTTCATTAATGTGTAAACCAGATGGGAATTCACAAAAAATGGAACAGAAGTCCCTAGGTAACTGGTAGATACTTTGTGACTTCACACGGATGCTAAAAAAAATATAACGTAGCACAGTTCACTGTTTCCTCTAAGAAAAAAAAATTAAATTGCAAGTTGAAGAAGAATTTAAGCATTTCTGCAAATGTTTAAAGACAGAACAAACTTTATTCAGGAGGTAGTTGTCTTCAGTGAACCTATTTATGCATCCAGTTATTTATTTGCCTAATTTAGCATCCCCAGGATCATGGCCTCAGTTTGGAATAACTTAGTGAATTTCAGTAGAGTGCCTCAGCTACCACTTGTCAAAATAGGATGATTCAAATGCAAATAAGTGCAAACATGTGCAAAATTAACATTCCTAATAGACAAAGCTTCTCCATATAGGAAGGTATTATTAATACTACTACTAGAGGGAGGCAAACATAATTCCTCATGTGGACAAACTCACTCCAAGTACCTTTTTTTGATTTTACCTAAATTAATTAAAGAAGTTAGACTTAATATGAAAAAAGAAGAAAAAAAAAACCAGAAGATGCCAGAATGAGTGCATGAGGGTTACACTACAACCACTGGTTTTAAATGCACACTCTGGCGTGCACAAAAAGAACATTTTTTTATGAAGATAAAAGCCTCCACGTGTAATAACTCGATATATAGACAAGCCCTTGGGGCTTGCATCTTGAGCACTTAACATTTTTGGCCTCATCTTAATGGATAAAAAAAGGTGTGTTTCTCAGTCACATTAGCCCAGTCAAAGGAGCTTAATATGATGAAAAGGCCTTAGGGTTTGGTGAGGCTGAGGTGTAAAGGTGTGAGGCAGCACATCCATCACAGCGTGGGCACTGTGCAGCACACACTGAACTGATGGGGGGGGCAGGCAGGGATGGGGAGCAGGCAGGGGTGGATGTGGAGCCTGGCCTGTGTCAGCCCCACGTTCCTACAAACTCTGGATCTGTGTGTGTGTGGGGCAGCTGTCGTCCAGTAGGAGTCAGGACATTTCACGGTGGGAAGCAGGTGAGAAAACATGAACTAGAATAAAATGTTTTTTCCTGACGGACTGGGGATGCCTCCAAAGAGAGCAGTTAGATGGATTCTAGGCAAACTGGACCTCCACACTATCTGTGCACTGCTCCAGAGCCCCTGGAATTCTCCAGCTGCCTGGGAATGATGCTTCAGGATGAGGAGCGAGGCTTTCTCCCCCACCATCCCAGCAAAAAGCATCTTCCCAAACTGCTGGGAAAGTCCCTGCTGCTCAAGGAAGGCTGTGTGTGTCCTACCCACTATCCAGGCTCTGCTGCTGCCCTAAGTAAGGCAGACCCACGAGATGACAAGCAAGCAAAACTCATGAAAAGAAGAAACAAACATTTCAAGTTTAAAACTAGGCTCCCAAAACGCATTGGTTAGCACACGACAATTAACATATGCTAACATTTTTTGTAGTCCAGCCAAGTTTCGTACAAATTAACCACCAGAAGTCACGTATCTGTATGATGTAATCCTGATTTTGTCACTTGATTTAGGCTTTGCCTAGAACTCCTTTAAATTACCTTGGGCTTGGTTTTTTTTATTACTGAAAAAAAATCCAGTAATTTGGCGATTTCTGAACCACTTGGGTGAATATAAATGCAGATGTAAAACAAATCTCACAGGCAGCTGATGTGGTTGCTGCACTCAACTGCCCCTGCACCTTCATCCTGAAGTTTGCTACAAGGAGAACCATATGGGATGTGCAGCAGCACCAAACTCTCCACAGTTTTCAGAGCAGCACACTGAAGTAAGCAGATGTTGAACACAGTCAATTATCAATTTAGCACAGGGTAAGACAAAGTGGTTCAATATACTGAACATCTGAAATGTTAGCATGCTGCTAATGTAGCTTAAATGAAGCTTTTGTGATAACTTTGGCTTTTCTGCAATGGGAACACAAGTGTGAAGAGAACAAAAATTAAACTTTTATTTGGTTTATGTACAGTGATGAATGATCATTAAACTGGCAGAGCTCTGAATTAATGTCATAAAACAGACAGTATCTGGATCCCATTCCTGATACAATCCAGAATAATTTTCTTATTATTTATGTTACATACCCCACTTTCGTTGTATAAAGGCAAAATGATATTTACATTTCAGTTGTCATTTTCCTTTAATTGTAACAGGATCATTTTCCTTAACTAGCTCATTTAAGACAACATCCTGTCTTCAACTTTTTCTATTGTGAAAATATTTGTTATTAAGCACATTGGGACAATTTAAGATGTTTTGAAGTTCAAACCGCTTAGCATGCCTTAATCAGTACTGCAAGGGTCTCACATTCCAGAAACAATTCCAAAACTACAGAAATGTTTATTTCAAGGAAGGCTAGAATGTAAAATTCTAGTTGAAAGTTTCAACACTGCCTTCCCTTGAAAGTTAAAAAAAAAGCAGGTGTGTCAGCTCACCTGAGGTAGTTTACAATGAGCTAGAGGATCTCATAACATTCAGTAAAGCAGACAACCTGTTCATTCAATATTACATATTTGCTGTAAAAATGTGTGTTTTCCAGACAGCGATAATTTATAATAGGTGGTTAGTGTGGCCAAGGTATAAACGTAAAAATTTTCCTGACAGAACTGTTCAAATATCCTGAATCAACAAAGCACTCCCACACTGGATTTATGTGTGTGACACGTCTGCCAGCTCGTCCCTCTGCCTTCTCCGAGTGACAGGTAATGCCAGCAAATACAGTTTCCTACAATTCCATCTCCGCTTCAGGTTCCTGCTGACGAGCCTCTCTCAGTCCTGCACAGTTCTTCACACCTTTGATTGCCACGGCAGTGGCTGCAGCCGCTCACAGCTCAGATCTGCCCAGCTGTGTTTGGACACGTAAGGAGATAAGGCACAGCAGCACAACTCACAGGCTAAGTCCCTTAATTCGCTCCTGTGCCTGAGTACACTACACCAAAGCTGACTTCGTCCTGCCTCCACTCCCATTTTCTATTGAGTTAGATGCATATATATATAATTAACAAATTAACAAAAAGAGAAAAAAAAATAAATCACACATGTGTTTTTTGTATAAGAGGCACCGCCCAAAGCTCAACCACTTGCAGGTGATCTAAAGGTGTTAAAAAATGCTTCCATGGGAAGACTGGACGAACCACGCACGGCCAAGTGATCCCAGTGGTTTCTCTGGACGTGTTTCTGCCGTGGGATGTGGCAGCTATTCCCCACACACTGAGCAGTAGATGTGAGCCCACAGTGTGCTCACGTGTTGCAGCTCCAATCAATTTGCACATGCAGAGTGGCTCTGACACATCCGAGGCTCACCCAAGCCGTGGCGCATGTGCACTGGATCCACACATGCACAGCCAGTGCTCCAGGAGATGGCCATATTTTTTAGTAGACCAGATGGCAACCTGGCAACTCCAGCAAATGCCACACCAGCGATCCCACTGTGCGGAGGCTATGGCCTTTTCCTTTACTCTCCCTGCCCTTTTTCTCTCTACTCCACCCAAGCCTGGGCCTGTAGAGCATTAAATGTTTTCAGTTAAATTACACTAACTTGCCTGAGTTAACAAAATTCAAAGGCACTTTCTTCTGTTAAACAACACGTAAACATATTAAGATCCCATATCTGAAACTGTATGAGCAGAATTCCTGTGCTGTCATTTGCCGACTTCATAACACAAACATTTAACTCAGAATGTATTTTTTATTCGGCATAAACGAGTACATTTTCAGTGATAGGGCCAAGAAAGCCATACCAACAATCCAGCTGTTCTCCTTGCATGGTTGAACAATAGGGATGGCTTTATATAATTTTATATATATATATTAAATGGAGACAATTTTTTTTATTTTCTAGTGTATTTCATGCATTATATGAAAATGTCACAAATTTAATTACTCATAAACCTAGAAAAGGAATCAACAAAGGTTTTATGTTGTGAAGAGGTTCTGAAGAAAACAGGCCAGAAAAGGTCGTATTTGCCACAGCACAGCATTTTAATTTAGTATTCTGACGCTGACAAGTGAAAAATTGGGGAAGGAAAAGAACTGTAAAGGTCTGGATTGCTTTGTGTTTATTTTTACTAGAAAAACCTAAAAGGAAAGCGACTAACATCAGCCCTTCCTTCCATTCTTTGTACCTGTGTGATACCACGGGCCATTTTATCAACCGGGATTCAAACAGAAACCTACAAGCCCCTGGAGAAACGCTCCGTGCGGGGCTCTCGGGCTGCGTGTACTCGCACCCTTGGGGCTATCGCTCCCCACCACGTCTGCAAGTCAGGCGAAGTTCCCGAACCCGCCCGCCAAGCACGAGTCACCGCGCTGCTCTTCTGTCCGTGCGCCCCGTTCCGTGATTCAGCACCCG
>VZTZ01045713.1:349012-365517 GCA_013400955.1 Drymodes brunneopygia | reverse complement strand
AGCCTGGAGCTCCCCCCCCAGCAGCAGCAGCAGCAGCCACAGACAAAAGACCTAGGGGCCGGCCTCGCAAAGATGGCGCTTCCCCTTTCCAGAGAGCCAGAAAGAAGTAAGTTCAGCGTTTGTGTGTGCGAGGCAGAGAGCGGCCGGGGCAGGCGGCCAGGCGCAGGCAGAGCTGTCAGTGGAGACTCGCTGCTCGTCGCCCCCTCCCTCTGCCTAATGCCATTTTGAGAAGGGCCCTTCTTTCTTCTCCTCCTCTCCCCTTTGCACTTTCCCCTCCTCCTCCTCCTTTTTCACCTTTGTCTTCCTCCGCCTGCTCTCCCTTTTCCACTTTTCTTTCACCATCCCTATTCATTTCTTCTCCTCCTCCTTCGGAGTTTCTCTTTAGCTCTTCCCCCTTCACTCTCTTCCTCCTTTTCCCCTTGCCTTTGCACCTTCCCCCTTCTCCTTTTTGGGTCCGTTCGCTTCCAGGACGCTCGGCTGCCTTCAGCGTCGCCTGGGTACTCCCTGTACACTGACGGTAGTTCCTCGTCGCTTTCCCTTGTTATGCCTCCCCCCTCCCTTACTGTTTTTGGGAAGGCAGACACGGTTCTCGGCGGGTGGCGGGGAGGACACCCCCGCACCGCCCGCGCACACGCAGAGTTGAGGCAGGAGTTTCTGGGCGGCGCGGGGGGAGCTGTCAGCGGCCGCCGCACGGAGGGACGCGCCGGCGGGACGGTGCCGGAGCACAACAAACACACGGAGGGAGGGTGGCGGGGGGAGCCCGTTCCCAGCCNACATCACTGCCGATTTCCGCGCCGGAATCAGTTCGTTTGGAAAAGACCTTTAAGGTCAAGCCCTATCTTAAGGTCACAGTGGAAGTCCACAACATGACAAGGGATTCTGCTGGGCTGGACCGAAACACATGCAAAGGCTAGGCATCTTCTGCATCCATTTATTTTTAAAAATTTGTAAGTATCCCAGGACAGAATTATCGTTAGTCTGGGATGCGTGATTTTTTTGTTGTTGCTGTCATTGATGGAAGTTTACCTGCAAGGATTTTCATATCACCTCTGGTTTTGGGGAAGGTGTGTTGTTTACAGTTCCCTCTTTTCATTATCTTATGTATTTGCCTGATAGAAATTTTAATATAGCGGTTGTTGAAAGTAGTTGGCAAACATGTACGTGTAGTGAAGTTCTCGGGTTAGTCTCCTTTATGCTTAGTTTTACATACTTGGGTTTTATTTCTACTTACAGAATCCAAACCTTACATAGAAAACCTTTGAATGTTTTATTTGAAAGGAAGCTTTTCTGAAGAAAAATACGAATGCAACTGAAATGTACCAGTCTGGACAAAAAACCCGAATGGTGTTTTACGTGGAAATTGACATATTTTGTTAGGCCAGTTTGAGGTTCTGTATGCACTGTTGAGGAAAAGTGTATGTTAAAGAAGTAATTCCTTGCCTTCAGTTAGGTTTTTGGTGTCATGGGATTGTTGTTGGCTAGGTTTAGGAAGAAATAAAGTATTCTTGTAAAAATACGAGCTTATGCTGACATGACTGTAAGTGTTTGTCTGAAAGTGAGAAATCAAATTAGCTGAGACAAAAATTAAAATGAATCAACACTCTTTTTGTTCACACTCTGATTATTCCTGGCTGGCGTGGTGCTCAGTGTCCTGCTGCATCTTTGTGGAAATCTTGTACTTTTCGTAAAGGCACTATGACATAAGTCATAAATGCTTTTGAAAAAAGATTTCATTAAAAATAGTTATTTTCTTACTTACGCAGCATAGGTACAGACTGGTGGTTTGTAGTTGCATCCATTTGGGGAAGAAAATGGTTTTATTTTGTGAGTTTTCCTATTTACAAAATACTGATTACAACTAGCCTAGCAAATAGAGACAAAAGACAACTAAAAGTATTTTCTGTTTTTTCCTTAAGGGTGCTTGGTCCTATCTTTATTTTCACTTCTGTGCTTTCCAGTTGGCTTAATGTGCCTCATGTAAACCAGATAAAAGAGCATATGTCAGACCATTTTCTGTACTGTAATCACATGTCTAAATCACTATTAGCCAGTCAAATTGTTCAACCACTTTATCCCATTATAGGAAATGTTCCACTGAATGTTCAGTCTAAGTGCAGTCTAAGTAATGATAAAACGAAGAGCCCTGCATTAAACTGGCAAAGCCAGAATAGAATAATTTCTCAGCTATGGATGCCTCCATTAAACAGCAGTGCCATATTGGAGAGTGCTCTAGGTTGGTGCTTTACCTTCTTTGAAGGCCATGTTTTTAAGCAAATTTGATGAGTTTAAGCAGACAGATGGAAAACTGCCTGGAATCTGCTCCTGGGAGATGCCAGGAATTGTCAGCTCTTCCCAGAAGTAGGCTTATGTTAAGGGAGGAGAGAGTTCTTCAATAGAACAATGCTTGCCCACATCTCATTCTGCATTTTACTTGGTTATCAGGAAAAATTCCAGTGATGCTGTGGACACAGATAAGTACAGGGAACAGCAGAGGCTTCCTGTAGGTGAAGAACTGGGAATCGGTATCATCAGTACCTGGAGAGAGGTAGAGATGGTGGAATGTGGTGCTAGAACAGTCTTTTATCATTGTTTGAAGGATGTAGCTTCGTGGCAGCATTGTCAGGAGAGTTAATCTTAGGTGAACAGTTCATTTTTATTATTTATATTGTAATTGTGCCTAGAGGCCAGGGCACCATTATACTACATGCAGTACAAATGCATAAGCAAAGGTTGCTCCTGCACAAACAGTTTCTTAATTTAAATGTAAAGATAAGACAGCATGTAAATGTAAGAAATGTATTGGGAAAGCACAAGGGAGCTGTGAGAATGCTGAGAGCAAGAGAACATGAAGAAGTTCAAGTGCCCTGGCTATCTCAGCATCGGGGAGTGATTCACAGGCATCCAACTTGGAGGATGTATTTAAAGCAGGGCAGCACTGTCAGCCTGAGGATTTTCACAGATAGCTGGTCTCCTGCCTGAACTGCCAGGCCAACACTCCTGTTTTCTTCCCTACATTTTGACAAGGGGGTATCTGTACAGAGCAGCAATTTGAATTTGAGGGGTGGAACAAGAGCAGGCCACGCAGAGCCTTGAAATGTAGAGCAAGTAGGTTGTTCATGCTATGGTGCATCAGGAAGGAGACACAGAACTGTAATCAAAGCAGTGAATGAAGAAAATATTTTTATAGTATCACCTTTCTGCCTTAAAAGGTAGAAAGATTGAGTTTATGAAAGTTGAAAAAAGAGAATAAAGTTGCATTACTGAAGCTAGGATATGATGGAGAGGAAAGAAGCTTTCAGATGCATGGTTAAAAGAACTCTTGCTGGTAATGTAGAGGATGTATGGAAATAATAGGTGCCATCTCACTGTATGGTCTGAAATCTTTGGAATGTAATTCTTGCTTGGATTTACCTCAAGTTCCAGGATAGGGACCTGAAGGATAGGAACGTGGTCAAAAAGAAGTTGCAGAGGAAGAGTTCTGTTTTAACTATATTGTTATTGTATGAACAGCTGGTTCTTCATGCAAATGTATCAGAATAGTATTGTACAGGTGCAGTAAACATTTTTGTAATCAGTTTTAAGTAATCTTAATCTCTACAGGTTATAAGCTGCACAAGCAGATGCAGCCTCTTAGCAAAATGTAGTAGCAGAAGTTTCATTGATTGTGATCCTTTGTAGATAAGTGTCTAAGCTCACTTTAAACTTTATTTTCAGCATCCATCAGATCTTAATGTATGTTACAAGTTATTCTTGCAAATGTGTTTAGTTTAAAGCAGTATATAATAATGCTTTCAAAACTGTGGCGAAAGTTTTGTGTGTTTTTAATTACCCATGTTTTAATTTCCATAGCAGTTTTTCATTACTTTGGCCCATGGAACCTGCAGTAGGTTTTCAAAGGCCATTGATTTCACATATGCAGATAATAGTGTTTTTGCCAGGAAATGATTTGAGAATTTTTATCATCACTTCAGTTGCATTTTCATTAGGGTAGGCCAATATTTAAAGATACCTACTCTCATTTCAAAAGAACCTGAATGTGTTGGATGGAGCTTTATAGCTCAGCTGTGTTTCTTCAGTTCATCACACACCTTCTGTGTGATACTTGTGTCTTTACTTGCTTGCCCTTTTCTCAATTCAAAATTTAACATTTGCAAATGTAAGATGGAGGTTGTGTTGTAGAATAAAAATGCTCCTAAGTACAAAATCGCAGTCAGGGAAGGTCATCACTACCCGCTGAGACTGAGCTCTTTTGATGGATCAGCTTTGTACAACTATTGCACAGCAAACGGTTAATGTATTAAAGCAAACACTGGCCTGTACAAGCCACGTGTATCAAACAGTTTGGCCAAAAGCCAGAATGCACATAGTGGAACACAGAGTGAGGAGGAGATGAGGTGTGAGGATTGAAGTTGGCTCTTTGCAGAACAGGGCTGAGCTTTGTGCCATTTTCTTCAGCAGCCCATGTTCTGTGACTTCCTCTACTGTATTTAAATTACCAAGCAATTCCCCAACTGCTTAAAGTATTTTTTGCATAGGAGCCTGGTTCACAGTGCTCAGGAGGTGAATGATATCTGTATTAATCCTCAGATTTTTAGTTCTTGAGAAGTACTTGTGTGATGGATAGGGTTTATCGAATTGCTTTGCCACAAAGATGTTAAAATGTGGATTCATGCAGAGTCTTTACTTGTGTCTTAGGGGTGAGTGAAGTTAGGCTTAATGCTTGAGATAGATGCACAGTTTCCCCACTTTGAAACAGACTGCACTTGCTGTGAAGGACCCTTCGAGACTTTTTTTTGACATTTCAGCTGTTAATTTCTTTATGTTTGTATTTAACAATCCATTGAACTTCTGTAGCACTTGTGTGAGAGGACCTCCAGGAGCTGTCTGACAGATGAAGTGTGGTGGCAGTCTGTGAAATCTCCATGAACTGGTCACAAGGTGTGTCTTGCCCAGCCTCTTGGTTGCTACTCTGAGCCATCTACACACCAGACATCTCTTCATCCTGTATGCAGTGACACAGGAGACTTCTCCCAGCTTAAAACAATAAAACAGTTCCATTTTCTTGGCTTTGCTTGTGGATTTTTTTTTCTTGTTAGCATGTTAACTCCTACTAACTTCTTGTCATTGTTCTTTCATAAGATAAGTAATTGGAAATGGAGATTTCTATTCTTTGTCATCATTTCAGCTGAGAGATGGTTTTCCAAGGCAGTTGGCTTGCTGAGAATAGGTGAACTCTGCCTTTCTCAGGCTGGAGTTGTTTTTTAACTCCTTGCACTACAGCAATATTGGAGGAGTAGCAGGGTTGTGTATTACCAGGGAAAATAAAATTTCCTTATCCACCACTAATGATCACTCCCTTATGTTATTATACACTGATGCTGTGAAATTAACTTTTCGTGAAATGCTGTCATAGGTACACTAAAATGTTATTAATTGCTAAATAATTAGGTGACTGACAATTCCAGGAAATACTGAAAGCTTTTCTCCTTTCTGTGTTTAATATATCTGATCATTTGAATCTGCATGGTTCATATGGTTTGGATAAATACAGAGCAAGAAGATTTTACTACAGCAAGTACTTTTTTGCTAGTAACTTGCATTGAATTCTGCATTTTTTGTTCTGTTTTTTTCCCCCACTGGAAGGATGGCACTAGGCATTGCTGTTCATGCCATTCCTCTGTTAGCCAAAATAAGTTTGGGCACTTGTTTCAAGAACTATGCTGAGTAAGTTCTTGTAACAGCATTGGTGTTTTTGAAAGCAAGTAAGATGAAGTAGGAAACCCCTTAAAACCCAGAATATTTATTACTTAAGGAAACATAGGCTGTGAGTGTATGGACTGCATCAGGTGGTTATTTTCCCCAAACACCATATATCTTAGGCTGGTTCTGGCAGCGCAGAGGAGCAGCAGCACTGCCCTCCCTGTGCTACCAGCTGTTTGTTCTCTCCCCTGTGCTGACCCAGGCGCTTGTGGTGAGCTGCACTGGGAAACTGAGCTGGGATAGAGCTAACCTGGCAGAGAAACGTGTTTGTGATAGCACGAGGGAGGAGGAGGAGGAGGAGGAGGCCAGAGCAAGGGCCAGGCTGCTGGAGGGAGGCAGAGCTGTGGCTCTTGGCAGCTCTGCCAGCCTGCAGCACTCCCTGCGAAGGTACAGCCTTGGCTCTCTGAAATTTGAGGGGTTTTGATTTTCAGGCTGACTCCTTTGAGCTTTCCAATACAGGAGTAAATTCAGGAGATTTTTACAGCCAATGGTCACATAATGCTGGTTCACTGGTTGTTTAAAAAGAAATAATGATGTTGAGAGGGTTCTTCACAGCATACAGATAGAGGAGTTGTTCTCATCTTCCTTGCCCCAGACATTGACATTGATTAAAGAAGGAATTTCAGTTCCCACTTGGATCCTGGGAGTCATTCTTAAATTGAGTACCTAAAGTACACGGAAATAACAATATAAGTAAAATGTTTAATGTTAACAATAGTTTCTGGTATCCTGGAAGTTCCTTCCTACAAGTATATCAATATACAGGCATTATAATAAAATCACATGAGATCTTGCTTCTTGCAGAATATTTTTGCCTTTCATGTTTCTTGGGAAGTTTTTTTACTAAATCACACATGCACCCAATCCTATTGCCAGCCATTCCAATACAAATTTATAATTATTAATTTTCAGTGCTGTATTTACCAACATTCTAACTGCTTTTCTTGAAGAAACTGCTGGAAGCCCTATCAAACTAGAATGTTTCTACCTAGACTTTTGGCATTGGGTAGGGGGAGGGAAAATGAGGCCTTTTTTTCTTCTACTGCATTATTACTGAAAATAAAGTCTTGCCAAAACCTGTTTTAATTGGGCTCTCAGGAAAAAAAAAAATCAGCTTGAGGAAAATTGACCAGTTTTTTACTTTGCCTATTATATATTTATATTCCTTGGAGCATGTGCAGTTGAGTCACTTGTATGGCATAGTAAGATAAAAGGGATTTTTGGTAGTGAAGATGTAGTCTAAGTGTGCAGTCTCTAAAAATTTAGTGACATCTGAGGTGACTGTTTGTGATGTGAGGACTGTCTGGAAGCTGTAGCTAATCCAGAATGACTCCTGGAATATCACACTGTTTGTGGAACCTGGATGTTCCAGTAATGGTGTCTTACCCTCCTGTCTATGTGGCAGTGAAGATTGTCTGCAGTGTTCTTGGAGCTCAACAGAACAGGATAGGATGGCTCCATATTGTTATTAATAAAGAGAGCAGTAATTCTGTCTTAAAATTTGGGAGATTTATTAGTAAGCCATTTCATAAACCCAGAATGTGAATTATTCAGGGTTCTTTTTCCTCAAGTGTGGAGTTGAGAAGCACAATGAAATTCTTTTAAATTAAAGGAATATTTAGTTTTCCTATATCACCAGAGATAAATGGAGCTGTATGGCCAAAAAAGACTTCAGGGTGATCTTGCTCATCCTTCTGTGTGTTGTGTATCTGTTCCATTTCTGACAAATGGTTCTCTGACTTGTTTTTGAAGTATTTAGTGAATGCAGTTCCCCTGTATCTCTAGGCAATTGGTTTCAGTAACTAATTTTGTACAGTATAAAATAAATATTCTTTACTGCTGATTAAGCCAGTTTTATCTTGTATTACTCACAGCTAAGACTCCACAGCTGAAATGGAGAGCAATTTTTATACAAAACTTTTATTTATTAGGTGATTGTCTCCTTTGTTCTGCACTGAACAAGCTTAACCTCTATAGCAACATACTATTGGTTTAACTGATCTATCCTTCAAAAGATTGCTAGTTTTTATTAAGTTTCACTTGGTTGATACGAGCCACTTCTCCATTTATCAGAATGATTTTTGTAAAGATCTTGTCTTCAAAGACAAGCCCCTTGCCTCAGCCAGATGTTGTATGTAAGTCTCCTGTGTGTGTGAATGTCCTCATGCAAGTCCTGAAGAAGGGGCTTTCTTGCAATGTTCATCCACATGGATTGAAAAGAATTTGCAAATAAAAACCCTCTGAGTGCCATAGCTCATTGTTGCCAGCCCCTCTTGGGGCATTTTCACCAGGACTGTATCATGGAAGATGATTGCTCATAGTTTAGAGATTACTTCTCTCTGTTTATTAAGCATTGTGTGAAATTCTTCCAGTCCTGCTGACTTGAATTTCTCTGATTATTTAGTCTAGTAACAAAATCAGTTTTTAGTATTAGCTATAGTTACGCTGTTTTATGAAGGCTAAAATACAGAAAATGGCATTTGAGTCTGTTTTGTTACCCGTTTGTTCTTTCTAAACACTGTTTGTATAGACTTTTGTGTTTTTCCTCTTACTTCTGAAATATTTCTGAAACTTTGTTTGCCTTTTATACTGCACAGTGGTAATACTGCATGCTGTGCTTTTATCTCTTCTGATTTTTATCCCTGACAGTTTATGCTGTTCCTTTATGTTCATTAAAATGCCCTTGTTTCCATTCCTAATATGATTCTTTCTAGTTTCAGACCCTTATTACTGGCTGCTTTTGATGTGGCCCGTATTGTCTGTATACATTTCCTATCTCTCCCCTGCTTTGGAATACTTTGCCATTGTGCACATTCCAGTACAATAACTGCCAGTCCTCCTTTAAACTGTAGTCTCAAGAGATTCTAGCAACAAGTTCAAAGAGTTTGTTGAAATTTGCTTTTCTTACTTCAGCTAATTGAAGATAAAAATTTGCTCTCCTCTCTCTACTGCTCCCGCTTTCCCCCTTCCTTGGCACAGCGAGTGCTTCTCGTTACCACTTCCAGCCAAATCACTGTACACATTGAGATGTTTAAAATGGAGCCTGCCCTAATAGAGTGAAGTGTGAAGTAACTGCTCTTCTGGCACCCTCAACTTTGTGAAACAGTTGTCCTCAGCGTTTTCACAAACATGTTGGGCTGTTTGTTCTGATATTTTGGTTTTCCATTAGACGTATGGATGATGAAGGCCTCCTCTTACCCTCTGAGATACGTGCTCTGAAAACTTCTGTTGGCTGAATCCAAAGACTCGGCAGCTTCCTCAGATTTTTCTCTCCCAGCCTTCCCAGTTCCTTTTTCCCTAGTTCCCATTCACTATTGCTTATGTGTTTGTTTCTACTCCAACATTTTTTCTTCTCTGTTTTTTTCCCCTTCTTGTAATAAAAGCGAGTGTTTTTTTCTTACCATGGCCCTCAACTTCATGAGACTAGAACTTAAAATGGACCAGATGCTTTTCATTGTGAGGAAGAGCTTGGAAAAGGGAATTTTGAAATAAAATAAAAAATAAAAATAATTGATCATTTCGGTTTCCTTAATTTTTTTCCATTTCTAAGTGGGGCTAAGTTGTGGCTTGTGCTTGTGTTTTGTATGGATGAGGGGCATGGCTATAGCCAGCAATGGTGTTCTGGCACACGAAGCACTCAGCTTCTTGTCCCTGGTTGTAAAAATCCCAGCAGGGAATGTTTGGAGTTGCTGGACTCTTGTTGTCCCCACTGTCAGATGGTTCCAGTGGCTGCTCGTACAGTTCTGACCACTCTGCCAAACAGTTCTCAAGGCTGGCCCAAGGTTTATTGTGGTCCACACACTGTTCCCAGCATAGTTTGTGTGTGGCTGCTTTGTGTGGGAGTTTGGGAATGAGATAGCGTGGATGGAAGCTGTCTGCTGCTCGCTGGCCTCAAGGCCAACATCACCAACCATGCTGAATGCAGTGGCACAACTGGGACTGGTTTTGTTTTGTTCCTTTTAAGGAGGAATTCAATCAAACTCATAGAATTCTCATCAGTTTCACTTCCAGCCTCCTGGGCAAACAGTGTGCCACAGTTAATGTTCTCTAACCCATAGGGATATAAGTTTAGGAGGAACAGCTCACAGCAGAATTGCTCTAGAGGGAGCAGAGGAGATGGGATGTACAAGCCATGAGGCTCTGGGAAATGCTGGCTCTCAGTGCTACTCCAGGCTTCTGACACACACTGTTTCCTGGTTCATGCTTTTGAGTAATTAGCCATGCATCAGCCATCCTGGTAGAGGTTCATACAAAGGAAAGTGCAAAACACATTCAGCAGGAATTCTGATTTATATTTCTGCCTATATCTTCCAGAAACCCTTTAGGAGAGAACTGGGCCCAGAAATGGGAGGGTATCTCAAGAAATAAATGATCTGTAAGCAAAATTATTTAAAGAAATAGTCTCTGAGCTCTTTCATGTAGCACTAAGGGCTGGCTCATGTCTGGCTATGCTGTTGTCTCTTTCTTTAATAAAATGGGAGAGTATTCTTTGTCTTGTGGTATGCTGTGAACAGCTTGGGAATACATTCATTTCAAATGTATTAGTTGGTAAAGAATAAATATAAAAGCTTGGTAAACTCACATTTTATGTGCTCTCTATGTGGTCTTCTCAGACAAGGATACATTGGTAGAGCAGAACAGAGAAAGTACTGTTGATTGTGGACCTACTTTATGGACAAGCAGAAAATCTTGATCTCAAGGCTTGTTAACCAGATGCTGTCAGTGGGGGTTTTAAATTACTGATAATGTAAATAAATATTTGTTCAAGAATATTTTTGGTTTACTTTTTTTTTTTTAATTCATGTGTCTCTTTTCATTTTACTTGCCTTAGACTTTCTTGATAGACAAAAAAATAACCTGCTTTTACACTGTTAGCTTGACCATGTTATTTTAAAGGCTTTTTTAGACCAGTGAGAGTTTCTTGTCTATACTTAGTTAACATGCTCACACTTAGAAAAAGTGAAGTCATAATTGTCTTATTGTCTTGGACATGTTTAAACTTGTTGAGTTGAAGCTTTGGCTCTCAACTATTCTGTATCTTCTCAGATGCACTGTTTTCCTCGTGTGGCTAGAATTTGGAAAAGTATTGTGATAGACCTTGGTTAGCTGGCTTTTATCTAAAGACTGTAAATGTTGTTCAGTCAAGTTGTTGAATATTTCTGGTTTTTTTTTTCTTTTTAACCCCTAGAATGCAGCCTGAACTGAACAAGGGGAATTTACATCTGCATGATGTGACCACGTCATGTGGTGTGGGAGCATATTCCATAACAGCTATTAGTAATGGGCCTTGGGGACAGGGCAGAGGCTGAGTTCTGGCTCTTGTAGTCATGCCACCTAGGTTTCTTTTTTAGGAGCATTGTGATGATCTAGTTTCTGTCTGAATTGTTTTCTTTCAAAACTTTAAAGGAATAATTGTATTTATTTTACTATTCTAAAGGAGCTTACTAGTGAAAGGAAAAAGTGTCTTTAAATTCTGCCGAGGTCTTTATGCTTGGTCAGAAGAATGAAGTAGTTATCTCTGAAATGCAAATCAGATGGTCTGGGGTCTGAGCAGGGGCAATCTCATTGGAAGTACTAAACAAAGATGTTTAGGTGTGATTTAGGTTGTCTGAATATCACCTTTTTGCCTTGATCCCTGTTGTCTGTACTTGGTGTAAGTTATTTCAAATAGGGTCCCCCCACTGGATTTCAGCACTGTGTGTAATTACACAGCTATGTAAACACCGAAGTGAACTTCACAATATTTGTAAACCATTTTGGGAACTGGCTCTGACCTGCTTTGAGCAGGAGGTTGGACTGGCTGACCTTTGAGGTCTTTTTCAACCTGAGTAACTGTGTGATCCTATTCCATGAGCATCCCTCCTGATGGTGATGTCTGTTATTTATGTTGTACCCATTGCTTTTACTCAATGAACAGTGTGTAATAACTTGTATTTCCTAGATGGTGTTTTCCTGTATTGTTTATGGAAAGAAAATAGTTTACTCAATCTCTTTGTTTTATTGTCTGTGTTTCTTATTTCCTTTGTCACCTGATACTTGCTTTATCTATTAATCTGTGTGATTCCACATATTCTAAATAAATTATTACTTCCTTACCACATTGGGATTGTTTTTTTCAGAAATGGTGTCACTTGGCATTCCAGATTTTCTTTTTAAAAAGTACATTTAAAAGTTTATCTGCTAGAAAAGGGTAGGGCTGTTTTGATTACGTTAAAGCAGATATGTCAGAATTTATATTCTCATTGGATTTCCATCATGCACTGTTGAAAACAGTTTTGTCCTGCCTGTGCTAGCAGCTAACAATGCATGTCACTAGCAATGAGTCATTTTCTGATGGCCTGGGAGTGTTTAGGTATTTCTGTTTTCTGCTTCTTCTCTTGCATCTTCTTTCGAACTTGTGGTCTTTTCATCTATATTGGTTTTTAGTCCACTCTGTATTTATTTGCTCATCTGTCTTTTTTTTTTTTTTTTTGTCATAAAGAAAATTTTCATCAGGAACTCTAGTGACAGGACAAGGGGGAATGGCTTCAAACTGACAGAGGGCAGTTTTAGATTAGATGTTAGGAACAAATTCTTTGCTGTAAGGGTGGTGAGGCATTGAAAGAGGTTGCCCAGAGAAGCTGTGGCTGCCCCATCCCTGGAAGTGTTCATTCATGGCCAGGCTGGATAGGGCTTGGAGCACCCTGGGATAGTGAAAGGTGTCCCTGCCCAATGGCAGGGGGGTTGGAAGTGAGTGATTAAGGTGCATCTAACCCCAGCCATTCTGTGACTGTAAGGGGTACTGTGTGGTCATTTCAGCTGTGTGACAGAGCTTACCCCTAGCAGCACTCAGCAGCAGTGTGGAACACACACGGGTCATGAGACTCTCGTGCAGTGTTCCTGGAAGAAAGCACCATCTGCTTCAGTGCCAGGTGAAATAGTGAAGAAGTGAGTAAGGAAATTTCATTTTCAGAGGTAATGCAAGGTTTGAAGACCTATATTTTTTCTTCCAAATATTTTGGTTTTGAAATGCTTTTTAACCTGCTCCAGCCCATGTCTCTCCATTGCTATCACCATTTGCCTTGTGGCACCGGACACTGATGACACCTTGTGAGCTTGAGCTTCTTTGTGAGATCTGTGATGATGCTCTGCAGGTGGATATCAGCCACAGAGGCAAGAGGGGACACTCCAGCTTGTTGTTAAGGGCTTCTGCCTCAAATTCACACCCATCAGTCAGTCTAATGGGAGGCTTTGCACAGGAGCGACCCATCCTGCCATCTCTGTCTGGCTGAAGCATGGAAAGATGTCAGGGAAGAAAAACTACCTTGAGCCTTTTCACTTATATTTGCCAAACCTTGCCAGTCAAAACCATGAGAAGAGACAGAATGTGATGATTTCTTTATAGGAAGTTGTTTCAATTACCTGACACACATTGCTGTTCAAATTCTGTTTCTAAAAGCAAGCTTGCTAGATATGACATCTTAGATGTAATGGCTTTAAATCAAATTTAGCACAGTATGTTAATGTGGGTATGCAGTTAATACCCAAAATGTGGTTCTTGACTGTGTGACATGCTGCCAATCTGTCTTTGGGTCTAGATATGATCTGGGTCATGCTCATGAGAGAGCAGGGGAGAGGAAATAGACGGTATGGAACCGGTTTGGAACCTTTTTTTATTTTATTTTTTACTTTTAGAAATTGAGTCTATCTCTAGAGAATGTTGTAGTACAGGTTAGAAACTAAGAACTTCCAAACCCCTTCAAATGCAATAAAAAAAAAGTTAGTCGTCTTCTGTTTAATCTTTTGGCATGGAAATTGGAGTTTACAGAGAAATTATTCACAGAAGAGGGTGGTTTGAGTTGCTATGTAGCATGGAAGCATAAAGGGATGCTAGAAGGTAAAATGCCTTTACGTTTCAGTAGAATTGCCAGGCTAAGGAGAAATATTTGCATTTCCTTTTCTGCTGATGTCCTTTTGTAGCTCAGTACTTAGTGCTTAATCTCAAGTTGTTACAACTATAATATTTTTAGAAAGCCATTGAATATTTTGGAAATAGCAGGTCGGCAGGAGTTAAGGAAAATGTTCAAGAAAGACAAACACATTTTTGAACTTCTTAATATATCCATCTTTATAGGTTTTAAAATCAATGAAGTAACAAATCCGATGTATGACCTAGTTAGAGTAACCATGTAACACTTGTGTTGAGAAGCCCATGTCTCTTGTGTTCCATCTGAAATTTTGATAGGAGTATATTGGAATGGGTGACTTGTGTATTTCTGAATTTCTCTTGGTTGCTCTGAAGAAACATTCTCGCAGAGTTAGGAATTGTGAGTAGGGCCAATCACAAGCAGAGTGAGCTTCACTCAGTGTGTCTTGATTAACTCAAGAGTGGCATCCTTGAGTTAATCAATTTAAGCTTGGAAGAAAACAGTCCACCATATGTATAGACATAAGTTTTTATCTTAATCATTAAATCTATCACTTCTGTTGCTTATAAAAAAAAAAAAAGAAGTCTGAGGAGAGATAACTGGTCCCATTTTTCCCATGTACATTTTCTTGGCAGGAGCATTGGCATAAACACTTCCTGCCTTGCCATTATGGTGACACATGTTTGTGGAGATGTGCGAATTGGGGCAGAGAACTGCTGCAGACACAATTGCTTTGCCTTTTCTCAGTGTCCAGCCCTGCTGCTTCTTGCTGGGTTGCCCTTTGACAGGTTTGGTCCATGTGTCTGGTTCACAATCCAGTGTTCAGCTGAATGGGAGCAGCTCTGAGGCTGGGAAGAAGAGGTGTGGGGTGGAACTGCTGTTGAATGTAAAATTCTACTGAATGTAATTCATGGGCAGTTTGTGTGGAGAAGTAGTAATCGGGCAATGTGACTGGTGTTGGACCACATCTGACTGTGCTGTAGTAAAATTACACTTTTTCCTTCCTAAGATTTTATGGCAATTAATGTGCTCTTACAGTAAAAGAACTAAATCTCACCCTTTGATGTGAGAGAAAATGTATCCCTGTGTTCAAAGAAGGGGAAGAACAAGGCCAGCAAATATGACTTCATACCTGTCAGCTTGGATTTTGGGTCACATGAACAGCAGGGAAGAGTACTGAGAGTGATTTATTATTATTATTATTATTTTAACCAGCTATTATTAAATTACAACTTGTGTGTGCTAGCGTACCTTAACTTGTCAGGTGACCCATTACCTTCTAGGTTAAAACCTAAAGTTTTTAACATGTGAAAATACCTGCAGGTTTAAGGTCCAGCAGCACAAACAACCCTGTGAACTGATGGAGGATCAGTCATGCTGCAGGGGTATCACCTGGGATGGTGCCACACTGGAGTTGTGGTGGAAGCTCATCAAAACAGGCAGTTATGGGATAGATGACATACAGGAAACTTGGTGCTCCAGCCTTGCTTAACCTACTGACTCTAAACACTCCTTTTATTTAATACAGCTTGGAAAACACACAGCTTCTGTCTGCTGTTTGGTATCTTCTCTGGTTGAAGAGGAGCTTACTTTAGTTGATCTCAGAATAATTGGTTAGAAAAATTTTTAAACTCAGCAGAGATGGATGTCCAACGGGGTCTTGTCCTGGCTGAACCTGAAGGACTGTGAGTGTGAAGAATAGGCAAAGTGATTAATGTCTCAATTAATAGGGGCTTTGCAATTCACCACTTGTTGGTTGGACCAAGGCAACCAACCCTTACTGCAGAATAAACCCCTGACATTCACCATCTCAGCTAAGGTTTACAATAACATATTTAACCTTCTCATTGCAGCAGACTGAGTGTGCTAATATGTGTGGTTACAGAGATGTGCTGATAAGCCAGAGCTTGATAGCTCCTTGTAGCCAAATATATTTATGTGTCCGTACCTGTACTAACATGGCACAATGGCTCTTATACAATAGTCACTTGTTTCAGAGTAAACACCTGGAGATTTTTTCATGTGAGTGCTTTCTTTTTAAAATTTTATCTTCATCTCTGCAGAATGGGTTTGATAAAAACTTTCCTGTAGGCTGGGCACCTAGAACATGTTCCAGTTGAAAATGGAAGGAGAGGCAGCATTGGTCCACTCCCTCTACCTGGGTAGATCCTGCTCTGTTAATCAGCGTGGAAATTTGGGTTTGTTTTGTTCAGTCTTAGAGGTGAAATGGTATCTTTGAGTTGCTAGGTGCACTTACTGAGAATTTCTCTAACCACTACTCATAAGGCAATGCTGAACTTATTTGCTTGTCCACAACAGATGGTGCCCAAGATTATCTATGTCCAGCTGCAGCTCGGTGTGACAGAAGAGAATTTGATAAGGAAAAATATTACAATGAGTAAGAAAATACAGGTGATGCATGGTCTTACTTTGTTTGGCAGACAAGTCAGATTATTGTTGTCAACGTGTCAACCTGTGTCTTGCAGATGTCCGATACTTAAACAAATTTTAGGAGGACTTGAGATTGACAGAAGCAAAGCATTACACAACAGCTGCTTCGGGGTTTTTGTGTGAAGGGAAGTTGAACAAAGGTAGTTGCGTTACTGCTCAAATTGGCAGGACCCATTGGTTTGCAAGTATCAATGCAAGTGAAGTGACACTTGCGTAATGTTTTCTTGATTTGTTTTTCTCTCTGTAGGAGAATAAAATTGGCAGGGAATATTTGGAGGATTAGGAAAGAGCCATTTGTAGATGGACATTTGTCAAGCGTTGCTTTCTTAGCTTGTCCATTCCAGATTGTTTTGGAGGAGTGTAGAGCAGCCTGGAAAATATTGGGGG
>VZTZ01045713.1:298726-348766 GCA_013400955.1 Drymodes brunneopygia | reverse complement strand
TCCCCTCCCCCTCCGCCCTCCTCCGCCGGCGGCCCCAGCCTGGTTCGGGGAGGATCCCGGAGCCGAAGTTCCGCGGCGATCGGGGCTGTGGCGCATCGCTCCCCGGCGGCGCCGCCATGGGGGGGGCCCTGTAGAGCCGCCCGAGGCCCCGGGGCAGCGGCCGGGGGAGCGCCGAGCGAGCGGCACGAACATGGCAGACCGCGGGCAGTGCTGAGCATCGGCGTCTCCGCTCCGCGCTGGGCTCGGGCCCTGGCATGTAAATAACTTCTCTTCCCTCCGGATCGCACCGGTGCCAGCCCCTCCATTTTCCAGAGGGGATTTGCGAGCGGTTCGGCGGCGCTGGGCGATGTCGCGCAGAGCCAGTTCGCCGGGGGTGAGTACGGCTGGCGCTGAACTTCTTTGTATCGAGGGCAGGCGCTGACAGCGGGAAGGGGCTCCCCGGGGACGGGGGACCCGCCGGGACCGGGCGGCAAACTTGGCGTGGGGACCGGGCGCCGCTGACACTCGGCACGGAGAATTCGACGCCGTTCGGTCAAAAAAAAAAAAAAAAAAAAAAAAAAAAAAAAAAAAACCCGGACCCGCGTCCAGACGTGGGTGTAGAGGTTCAAGTTACACGCTCGCTGGATAATCCGCAGCCGGTTTACAAAATAAAAATAAGGGAAAGGAGGCTGGTGGGTGGGAGAAAGAACCACAAAAGCCCCGCTCGCTCTGACCCGGGCGCAGCCGGGCATCCGGTCAGCGCTGCCCTGGGTACACCTACACACGTGTGCCCGCTCATATTCTTTAAAAAATTGGACTTCATATGGTTAGCTATAGCACAACTATTTTTTTTCCTTTTATATATTTTTTTTGTCACTTCATGATATAAATGCTGGAGTGATGGAAAATGGAGATAGGATTAATTTTTCTTTAATATTTTGAAGTATTCTGTATGTGCTGTTTTTGAAGAGCGTGCCATTTAAATTTTGTATACTTTCAAAGCGTACCTGTATACTGTTAATTTTAGATGACCCTCCCACTGCTTTAAACTGTAGTTCTAAACTAAGAGAGAAAAATAAAAACACTTAAAAAAATAAACTATGTTTCTGGCGCATAATGGATGGCCAGACCATCATATATGATGATTTTTGTATGAGCAGTGAGCAAATAGGTCGTAAGTCAAAGTAAGTGTTATGTAACTGGCTGGCTTTAACAAACTTGGTACAACTGTAAAGAAAAAAGTCTGTTTCTTTTTTTATTTGGACGGTGTGAGAGGCTGGGTATCCCTTTTTCCAGTGGCATTACTTTGTAGCCGGTTGATTAAAAAAACCCACCCAATAGAGCAACCTATACTTTCAAAATACGAACCAGTTAATTTGTGTAGTGTTTTGTTTCCTGAAAAACTCCTTCAGTCTTGTGCCCAATTCTGAATACTAAACCCTACACACTCACCAGTGAATCATTAGTTGACACTGTAACTGGATTCTTACATAATTGAAAAACGTTTCTGAGTTAGTTTAGTTTATTATTTAACTTCATTTTTTTTTTCTAGAATAGCGTCATTTGGCATAGAGTCGTTGAAAGAACTGATGATCAGTATGAAAACGGTTTGGGGCTTTTTCATGTGAAGAAATAAAGCAGTAGTGGGTTCGTTCTCCTGTAGCAAAACTGAAACAACTGGGCAGACATTTAAAGGTTCTCAGTGACTCTGTACAATGCTGGCTATTGAAGAACACACAGCTCCTGAGCTGGAGGTTACATGCAGGGGTCTTTGTGCTGTGTGTACATCGTGGTGATGGTCGTGTGTGGTGTTTGATGCTCCTGCACAATAAAATGCACTTGCTACAGAAAATAACTGCAGCTCCCAGACTGCCGAGTGCAAATATTTTAACCGTCCTACTTGTAAGATAGAAGCAGGAGAGAAGGTAGACTTATTTCTCGGTGCTGTGTGATCAGTTTCATCTAAGTGCCATTCAGTAACTTCACTGACGACTCCTGTGCATTTGTTTTTAAAGGGTTTGGTTATGCATCCTTTACTACTTTGTTGTAAATGGCCTTTGTTTCTGAGAGTATACTTGGAGTTTTGAGTATCTGTAGTTTTTAGTTCCCTGCCTCACTTACAGGTCATCTTTGTAAACTGTTTTATGACTCTTGTTTTTTTTTTTTTATCTGTTCTACGCAAAGTAATAACTAATATTCTGCCAGCATTAAGTGTAGATGCTTTTAGGTCAAAATTTTTTTTTTTTTGGTAGGAATAGTATTTAATTTTGTATAATTATTTTGTCAGACTCTACACTCACTTGACTTGTATATTTTTTACTTGATTTTTTTTTTCTTATTTTTTTCCTGTATTATTCTTTCCCAAGCAGAAACTCCTGCAGAGTTTTGGCAAA
This sequence comes from Drymodes brunneopygia, assembly GCA_013400955.1. NCBI lineage: Eukaryota > Metazoa > Chordata > Aves > Passeriformes > Petroicidae > Drymodes > Drymodes brunneopygia. The sequence goes on along the minus strand of VZTZ01045713.1, from coordinate 346,394 downwards.
ATGTTCTTTGAGAGCTTTTTTTTTTTGGAGGACGCAGGGGATGGCATTATTGTCATTTACATAATATGCCAGTAGAAAGTAGTTGCATCATGTACAGTTTCTTAATGTGACCGTTCATTGGACTTGCCTGAAAATGATCTCTTAAGGGTAAATGGCTGAGCAAAAATTAAAAGCAGCCATGTATTTATTTCTCCTTTTGTTTCAGGCTAAAAGGACCATTCAGTAATGGGTATTTTCAGCCTTACCGTATTTAATTTATTCAGCTATTTTAAAATAATGGTTAAAGTATTTTTTTCTCATCACTGCTGTCTAATCTTACAGCTTTGCAATTCTGGTTTCCTGTTCTGAAAGTGTGGATAGCAAACTCTTAGTATGAAGGAGTATGTACTTGATGTATCGCATTTAGTGTGAAATACACAGCCCAAGAGGATGGGGAACTGACTCTGGAGTGTTGTCAAAAGCACACTCTAAACAAGCTGAAAGACGCTCTTTTGTTTCATTTGGGCAGTTCCAATTTTAGTAATTACTAAAGCTCCTGGAAGCCCTGTGACACGTAGGGTGTTTGAAGAAAGAAGTATTGAAATCCAGCTTGACAGTGGGCCTTCAGCTAGTCTTTTATAATTCTGCCTTTCCTCTGCGAAATCCTTTTGGCATGTTGTGGATCTCTGGCAGGATCCCAGCGTGTGATATCACAGATATCAGATGTCTTCTTGCGATTCACGGCATTTGCTGTGCCGCAGTGGTGCTCCCTGGGACAGCTGAGGTGAACCAGGAAATGTCATGGAAATTCGGTAGGGAAAGCACAGAGACAGTCACGTGGCTTTGGGAATAGGTGAGCGCCTTCTGTTTGACAGTGTTCACGTCTTTGTGTTTGGTAATCTGATGTGGAATGTATTCAGCAAACAGATGTGTCTTTTAGTGGTCTTGACAGATTTTTTTTTTTTTCCCCTGACATCTCAGATGGAGTTGAGCAGCGAAACATCACAGTTGAGCTTTGTCCTTTGAAAATACCTTTGATTAAAAAAATGGAGCATAATTACATGTGGCCTTGTTAGAGTTTTTTTTTTCATCTCGGTGTTGAGGTCCAATGCCAGCCACAAGCATCGATGATATCACACATTTGGAGGATATTTGACTCCTCCATAAGGTCTGTTGGAAGTTAGTCATAGCACTCTACATTTCTGTCTCTCTCTTCAGGGAAGTCTCCCTCTAGTCTATACTCACTGTTGGAACATAACACAGTGAGTGTGGCTTGTGCTGATGGTGCTTTTGTAATACAGCTAGAAAGTAAAAGATTTCACGCTGGCCTCTTTGTCCCATGTTTTCATCCTGATTTCCAAGCATTGAAAGGTGAATACTTGTGTAATGTTACTTAATTAGAAAAGATAAAGGCCTGGAAGAAGAGTCTGCTTGTGTATTTATTTGTTTGTTTAGCCAGCACTTGCAGTTCTTCAGTATAATTCAGTTTCAGGAATGAATTCTTTGTTTTAGATGGAGCTCAATGTGTTCCTTCCAACCACAAACACTTCCATGTTGTTTTAACTCTGGATCTTCCTTTTTCTCTTTCTCTTTTTTTCCTTTTATTTTTCTTAATTTTTTTCCTTATTTTTAATTTCTGGGCCCCAAATGCCCCCGTGCTATAAAAAGAGAAGGTAGATTGTTTTTGGAAGACTCTGTTTAGGAAGATGTGCATGCAAGAGAGAGCAGGATATTACTGCCTGGTTTATATCGTTTATATATAGTTTATAGTTAACCAGTTTGCAGTCCCTGTTAGCATGTACTATCAGGTGCCATAGAGAAAAATGGGACAAACTCTGAAGAGGACAGTTCTGGGAATAATTGTTCCATGGGGGATCTGTTTGAGGTGGGATTTGACCAGGAGGAAAGGGAGATACGGTTTTCCAGAATTCAGAAAACCTCAAATGGAATTCTTACTTAGGCTTATAGTTCTGCAGAAATCTGCCTTCTTTGGATCAAGTGACTTGTGAGGGTAATGAGTTTAATACAATTTGAAGACTCTTTTGAAACAGGAGGAGCAGGGTGAAAGGATGTGATGTATTTGGCAGAATAATGAAGATGGGGAAGGGATGGGTTGGATGGGACTATACAAGGATGGTTTATCTGGAGCAGTGTGAAGGAATAAGGTTGGAGCTTTATTTTAGTCACCTTGCCCCTAGGCTTGAGTGGGGCAATTTTGGCAGCATGGCTTTGTGGCACTATTGAGAATGTGTTTAGCAGGCAGGAAGACACCAGCAGTGGTCAAGAAGAGTGATGAGGGAATGAATGAGCCTTGAAAATTTTTCTAACCTTTTCAGAGGTCCTTGATCTGGGTCAAATAAATAGGTGTGCTAGGTGTTGTCACTGCCATGTCAGCCATGCCTTGTGTACAGAAGGTTTAGTCACAGTTGTGGCAGAAGTCATTGAGTGTATGTTCAGGACTGCCATAAAATGGAGGTCAGGGTTGAGCAGCAAGTACTACTATTAATCTTTGAGAGACTGTTCTCATTGGAAGAATTTCACTTTGGCTTTGCAGTATTTCAGTGGAAGGCTAATTGCACATAGGAGGAGGTGCAGAAGCACGGTGGAGGGCTTTTGGAAGCATTGTGGGTTTGCAGTGCTCAGGAAAGAGAAATCCAGAGTTACAGGAACATAATCTGTAAGACAGATGGGAGATGGAGGTTGAGGAGCATGGACTTCAGTCTTTCACCTTAATCTACCTTGGTGGGGTAGCTTGCCTGTGAGCAGTGCTTATTCTTACATGTATTTAGTCGTCTTTTCCTTTCCATTTCCTTGTCATCTTTGTTTTCACCTTGTTAAACGAAGCTAAGATTTTTAAATTAAGAAAAATAAACAGTTTAGAGCACCATGTGAAGACAGTTTTCTGCAGTTCCAGAAATAACAACTGTTACAACTTGAAGTCTAGTTCTTGGAAGAAGAGGGTGATGGTGAGGAAGTCTGGAAGATTCCTGAGGTGGTTTATGTGGATCAGGGTACAATCCTGCACTGACAAATTCTTGAAACTGGACTGGGGAGAGGAGTCTGCCCCGTATATTTTGTTCAGACATTTATTAGTCAGTACGATGTAAAATACTTAGACACATCTTTTTTTTTTTTCCTCTGGTATATTTGTCTTCAGATAGTAAAATCAGCTAGAATGATGAAGAATGTTTAGCTATGAGGAGTTAGTAAGTTAATTACTTTCTTTCTTCCATTTTTCAGAAATGCATGTAAGGTACTGAATCTTGATGCCTGTGGTTCAGTAACTGAGATGGTTGTGTGACTTTTCCATAGAAAGTTTTAGTATCCTGGAGCTGAACTGGTGAATAGCTACTATTTCAGGCAGTTCTGTTGCTTCCCTTGGGGGTTTTTTGAAATCAGTTGACCCCAGTTCAGTTTGTTACTGGAAAGTCAGAGTTTCTGGGCTGTGCTATGCAGCCAGGGATTGCTCTGGCCAGTTGTGGCATCTGCATTCACCCATGCTGATGAAGATAGTTGGCTGCTGTTTTCTCTGGTGAAAGCTGAGAGATGTAAAGGTTAAGGGGAGGTAGTTCCCCTGATCATTGGTAGACCTACATACAGTTCATATGTAAACCATCCTGTGTTATATTTATTTCTTTCCTCATGGCTGCCTAATCCTCAATGTCTGCTGCTGACAGCTTTGCTGGTACTACAGAGGAGTTTTCATTATTGATGCCTCTGGACCTCCAAATAAAGAACTGTCAGTGAATAAGTACTGTATGGATTCATTTAATTATTAATCAGCATGATGGGGAATTCTCCAAGGTACACAATTCTGTTTCAAAGACAAGTGAAGTCAATAGAAAGTTTTCCGTTGAAATAAAATAGTCATGAGAGTAAACATTCATCAGTAGAAGTAAGAATTTGATAGCCTAGACTGTTCTATACCTACTATTTTGAATAGTGCTAACTGACTGCTGCTCTGCATGATCAGAAAGTGTGGGGAAGAGGATGCCTCAGAAAAAAAAAAAACTAGGCATTGTGAAACAGTTTTTCATTCTTTAAATATCAAGAAAATGTGAGAACAGTGTTCTGTCAACTTAGATTCTGTGAAACAGTACTAAGCTGAAATCACAACAATTATAAATTGCATAAACTTGTTCTTGATTTCTCTATTATTCTTTTACTGGCCAATTAGTCATGTTTTACTCCCACTGCTTTGCAGAGGCTGGCAAGAATCACGGTTCTGTTGTGTACAAAGAAAAAAAGGGGCACTTTGGGGTCACTCAGAGAGAACTGGGCTTCTTTCTTCCTGAGCTAGATGTGTATTTCATGACTGAGACCCAGCCTACTGTCAGATACTTGATTTCATCAAACACAATCAGCATCTGAAAAACTGATATATTATGTGTTAAATTTTATCAGAGTGATGTAAGGCTGAATAATTTTGCATGTAGTACTCCATATCTTGTCCTTGAACTTCTCACCACCTCCTGTGCCAGAAGTTTCAGGCCAGGAGGCGTGTAAAGAAGAGCTACTGAGTTGGCTTTCCTGGTAAGACATTTATTTGTAGGTGAATAGCAATAGACTTTTTCTGGGGAAGGCTCTCTTGCTAGGGCTTCTTTGTAATGGAAAAGCTAATGATGGTTGTGGTCTCTTCAGCAGTTTAGAATGGCAGTTTTTTCTGACTCGTTCTATAGCATCTTCTGAGCATGAAATTACTTCTGAGGAATTTGAAAGATGTGCTGTAGTGGTATAGTTAGGGGCAGAAAAGCAGTGGTTGTGAGATTATGTCTCTTAAGGCACTAAGAGAAGCAAGGATGGGGGAAGGTGGTTGCATTTTAGGGAGTCCAAAATCAATTTGCAGAGTCCTTTCAGTGTTTGCAGCTTGTTCTGAAAGGAGACGTATCTTGAAATAATCTCCCCTGTAATCTCCTCTGCAGTCCTTCCAACAGCCTCCTAAGCCTGCTAAACTCATCAGAACTAAACTTTCTGCAGATCATCCTATACCCTGATTGTACCTGAGCAGCAAAAGTGAAATTTACTGACAGAGCTTGGTGCCATCCCAGTACACACACTCCAAGTCAGAACCATCCAGGTCATGGGATTCTGCATAATGTGCTTTGTCTTTTTCTAGGTTTCCTCATGAACATTGACCACATCCTTATGGAAAACGGATGAAATTAAGTAACTTTTAGGAATGAGGATGAACTTGTCCGCAGTCAATGAACACTAACTTTTTTTTGTATAACTCCTTCCTTGACTCTTTGGTCCTGGCATTCAAAGGTGCTTGCCAAATTCCATCAAAAAGAGGAGCCTGAGTGCTCAAAGTCAGGACTTGATCCAGGGTGGGGGGCAGAATAACCTTTCGTGAATCTCTTGTGGTAGTCTTTAAGTGACAAGAAGAAGCAAAACACTAGAAGTTTCCTATGTAAAGTAAGGTTAGAATGTTCATGGATGGGATACTATTTTGAATTAGAAAATAACAGCAAAGTGTCAGGTGATTGTATTTACGGAACAGAGGGGCTTCAACTTCTGATATTGTGCAAGAAGCTTGGTGACTGAGGAGGATCCATTGATCTGCCCTAAGAGCCTCGTGTTGCTTAAATACAAGAAAAATAGGTGTTTTTGGACTGTGACAGTGTCTTGTTAAAAAGCATGGTTGTATGACATGAGGCTTGCCTCAAGGTTTTTGTTTTGTTGTGGTAGATAATGACCTGGCTAAGGGATAAGGTATATTACCTTTTCTATACAGTATGGACAAAGATCCTGAATGGGAAGGTATATAGAAATCTTGGGCATTTTCTTTACTTCCCCACTCTGCTGCTTCCCACCACACAGAACTGAATCTCTGGAAGCCCACATGAGAGTCTCTGGATGTCAGAAATCAGGAACCAGCCTTTTGGAGGAATGAAACCTTTATAAACCACTAAAAGCTGCATAGTTTAGTTTACAGAGTTCAGGATGTTGAATACAAGGCTAGAAGTGAAGCTTAGTGTTACTAAAGATGAATCTTTAGATGTGACAGTAATCTGGGCAGTATGATGAGATTGTTGGTTTAGAGTCTATTTGTAAAATAATTCTGGAATGATGTATTTCACAACAGCATCTGTGCTGAGTCAGATCAGAAATGTGGAGGTCCCATCACCATATTTCCTGCAGTGGTTAATAGGAAAGTGAGACAAGAGTAATTTCATAATGATACTTCCCCAGACCACTAATTGCAGGGGATTGGGAAAGAATTGTGGGATTTCTGGAGTCAAGGGTGGTATTGCTGTGTTAGATCTGTTGAGCATGAGAATCTGCTTTGAATGTGTCCAGCTCTCCTGGATCACACGAATTTCCAGCATGCTGAGCATAGAGTTCCAGAGTTCAGCTGCATAGTGTGAGAGCAGCAGCCTTTCACTTGGGATTTTCTTGATCCTTCTACCTACTAGCATCACTGCTGTGTTGTAAGTGTTGGAAGAGAAAGTAAATGCCAATTTTGCACCTTCTCAATGTGAATTGTGGTTATAATTGTCAGGATGCATGAAAATGCTTGTGTGGGAAAACCAGACTATATACTTTCCAAAGATATGCACAAATGCCAAAGATGTGGTTGAAAGCACTAGGGCACATCAGAGAAATTTTTTTAAACTGGAAAAAAAAATCGTGTGTGTGTAACAGGACTGCTTTTTGAAGGCAGTAAGAGACCAGTAGACTCCAAAAGCAGAATTTCTGGACTGGTAGCAAGTTTTGCTGTGGTTCTTAGGGCAGGAAATGTTTTCACTTTTTGCAGCCTTAAGGTACCACAGTATCTTGTTTTCTGATGTTAAATGTCTATTGGATAGCTTAGGTTTTGATTCATTCTATTAGTTAAATAATATTTGTATTTGGATAATGAACCTGTTTTTTGTGTAACATAAATTGACTTAATTATTCTGTGTAATATGTCTCCTGATAGAACTGGTTATTAGTGAGTTAAGGTTTCACACTTGGTCATGCTGATGTCTGTGGATCTACAGATCTTTAAAACCCCCGGTGTATTAATGCTGTTATCAACCAAAGCTGCTGCAGCAGCTTTATTTATTTTTCCTTCCTCAAGGGTACTGTAGCGGCCAGTTGGAGCATTAGCCACCAAATGCCAAGGTGGCTGTAGAGTAACTGCAGCAGCATTTCAGCATCTAATGGCCCAGGTCACGTGCAGAGCCTCATTAAAATATGATTAAAGTATCCCCTTTTGTTTGTTCAGAGGAGCCAAGCCCACGCTGGACCCTCCATTATGTTTGTGCCATGTGCTTGGAAATGCCTCCTGTTTTTTGTGAAGCTCCTTGTTCATCCCCCCCACCCCAGCCCTGTCCAAACCTCTGCTGAAGGTGCAGCTGGCTTCCCTTATTCCTCTGCCCTCTTCCATCCACTGCTGATTAAATGCAAGGAAATGAAAACGGTGTCTGCTTTCATTTAAACATAGTCTGCTAAAGACAAATATGAAGCTGCTGTTGTTGTCTGGGGGTGTCTCCTGCTTTCCTGTACCTCTTCTTTTTATCTGCTGAAGACTAGGGTGTGGGGTTTCTGGTTTTTTTTGTTTGTTTGTTTGGGTTTTTTTTCTGGTATTTAATTAGTAAGCTAGACTTGCAGTTAAAGAACAGGCATAAATTACGTTGGTAATTTGCCATGACCACCTGTGGTAATATGTAAATAATGGGAGAATAACAAAAACTTGCAACTAAATTAAAAAATAAAAAGGATTTTGTTACGCTTCCTAAGACAAGCCTTCATAGCTCGTCTGGAAGCAGTAAAAACTGGGCTCTTCCCTTAGGTTTATTTTTTGTGAAACATGGAAATCAGTATGCTTCAAGCTCAAAGACTCATAGCACGAATCCACAAATTTAGTTTGTATCTTTGATCACACATAGCCTTGACAGTACCCATGGACAGCATAAACTTACAGAAACATGGTGTAGTTGATTAATTCGTATGATCAGTGTAAATGACTGGAGAGGGACAGCAGACTTCTTGTGGCCACTGGAATTTGAGCAAACGAAGAGTATTATTTCCAAATCAACATGTTGCAGAGGAAGAAGGGATAGAAAATGCTATAAAAGTTCTAAGATCTGGCTTTTCTTTGACACTCTGTGAAATCAGATGATTTGGCACTTGTAACTGCTGCGGGTAAGAGGCGTTCATAAGAAATAAAATAAAATGTATATGTGGCAGTGGTGGGGGAGGCGTCTGTTCTGAAAACATCTGAGATGCTGGAAAACTTGTCCCCAGTGGGAGAGAGAAATTGCATAGCTGGCACTGAGGCTTGCTGCTTATGCTTATGTGGCCATATTTAGAAAAGGATCAACACTAGGAACTGAATTATTAGAGGAGTGAGTGACTGGAGGGATTGAACGTAAAGGCAATTATTTCTCTCTGGCTTGTTTGTTTGAGTTTGGCCAGACGATGCTGTGGGAGGGCTGTGAGCTCCAGACTTGCTGCCTGTGTGGAGTGGATCTGGAGATGAGTCTGAGGAGGCCAATGCTTGTTTGACCTAAAACTCCTTCCTACCTGCCTTTGTAGATAACTGCCTGCAGGTAGAAGAGGAGCAGGAATGAAAACGACCCTCTTTGACTTGGAAAAGTCTGGAAAGACTTGATGGAGTGAGATGCAGGCTCCTTGTACTGCCTGTAGTGCTGTGGGAGGCTTCTGGTTTCAGTACATCTTGCAAACATTCGTGTGTATAAGTAAAGCAAACAACAGCCAATTAAAAATAAAAACCAACACCACATTTCAAAGGAGTTGTATATATAAAAAAGAAAGCTGTCTTATTAACAAATACTTGTCAGTGTAGCAGCACAGTTCATCACAATTGTTTGCATCTGTGTGGCAGTATTAGTTTATTGTGGTTTTGTTGCAGAACAACAGATTATCTAAATAAATTAATTAGAGTGGGTGGGGGGGTTTAAAACAGCACTTCTAAGGAGAGATCTAGGAGGAATGCTTTCAAAGTTTTTAGGAGCAGTTAAACTACCCTTCCCCCATGCTTTTTTTTTACCCTTTAAGAAGTGGTTCTTTTTGTTCCAGTCATCAAGACTCATTTTGAAAGACTTATTTTTCCTGGTTTTGGCAAAATAGTTGATCAGCACGACTGGCAAGGAACCGCTGTGGAGCAACAAAGAATTTCTGTGTAGCTAAAAACTGTGTTTGAGGCCATCTTGGAGCCGTTTGTGAACTGGAGTAGAAACTCTGTGTAAGAAAGGCCATTCAAGTGAAGTTGCACGTTTTTCCTCCCCAAAATTAGCATACCAGAATACTTCATTGCAGTGTTTAGAATACTTTGTACAAGAACTAACAGTAAGTTGAAGATTGCTAACTGAGGCTCTGTAATGATGCCAACTGCCTTTTTTTTTTTTTTTTAATGAAAGCTTTGTATACATAACAGGATGAGTCATCACTGGAGAGTTCTGAAAGTGTTTGGCATCCCGAAGAATCCTTTTGTGTGTCTCTGCCGCACAAAACGAGTATTTTTGTCATGAAACTCTGCCTTAAGAAGTACTGCAATAACTGTAAGCTTTAGGGGGAGGTTTTCTAATGTGGCTTAAACCTTTACTTTCTATTATTGTTTTAAAAATATTTTGGTATTCTTAGATCTTCCTGAATAATAGGATGGAGAACTCTAAGTACTTCATTGGCTGTTATGTTTTTAATAAGGTGCAGCTATAGACATACTTCTATTATAAATTCATTTTTAAAAGTGTATAATAGGAGCTTTACTGTTTGCATTAGCTTTAATGCAATTATTAAGAAATCTGATTGTAGAAGAATACTGTTAACTCATTTTGCTTTATTCAGACAAGGTCCCTGTAGTAAACTGATAGTAGCTGCTTATCTGAGTCACATTTATTTTAAGTAAATTTACTTTTGATACATTTGTCACATTGAAGAACTGGTTGGCCTTGGTAGTTTTTGTTATGTCTCTTTGAAATAATGGCTTACAAACTTAGAGGGGTTTTTCCATGTGTTAAGAACATCAGTAGTTGTTGTATTCACTCAGAGCAACTCCTTGATAAAGAGGAACCTTTCTTACTGAAGTGTTGGTGAGTAAGGTGTCAGACCACCATTGTATTTGGCCCATGATTTTCCCGATGGTGTGAAACCTGATTCCTGTAGTCTTCCAAGTGTGTACAAGGCAGCAGAGATGGAATTTTGCAGCTGGTGCAATAGGGTAGCAAATTTATTTTTTATCTGAGATATTTAGCAGTGGATGACATTTTTCAGAGATTTTTCCCCCTGCCATTCATTCTTCAGCAGCATGTTTTCTAAGATGCACTGTCATTAATTTTAAGAATCAAATCCATTGATGTATTCTTTCATAGTGTGTTGTAGTGATGGTAAATTTATTAGCTAGTAAGTTTAGCAGTTTTAATTTTTATGGTTTCTTTTGAGTGAACTGAAATATAAAATTTATGGCCAAGGAAACTTGAAAGAACATAATTCTTCTTCAGAAGAATTCATAAAGAAGTCGTCAGAATTTGTAGGGTTTTATTAAAAAACAAGTCTGCCATAATAGTTTAGAATTATATAGTCTTTTCATCCAAATGCTCTGAACTATGCTGATAACAGAATGCATAAAAACCAAAGGGCTTTCAGACGAACTACACAGGTTAATTACTCAGCCCTGCATGTGCAGGTGTGATGGTTTTGAATCAGGCTCTCAAACTCATGTATTTTTATTTTAATGTACATGTTCAAGGCTAAGAATTTAAACAGGCTTGCATTGAACTTGGAAGAGAAAGAACAGAAATGTATTTAACTAATAAAGTTCATATTTGTTGATATTTTGTCTTAAGCTTAGCCGTGAGTTCAGTGGCATTGCTGAGAGATTCTGTTTAATGGTAGGACACTTTGTCAGTGTTGTTTTGGGTTTTTTTTAAGATGAAGTTCTTATGCTGTGCATTACCAACTTAGTGTTATTCTGCAATAAATTAAATGTTGGGGTGTGCTAATGTTGGGTGTGTCTAATGAGGCTCAAGCCCACGTTTGTTTTTATTTTCCAATGGAAGCTAAACCTCAACTTCTGATCTCATTTTTGGAAGAAAGAAACCCTCAACATATCTGCAGATTGGGATGTTGAATTGGCAGTAAGAAAATAAGGTGTTGGGGTGTGTCTGTATATAGAGAAGGTAAAATTTTTGGTGTTACTATTAACTTCATTTTCCTGGCATCCTCTCTGAGCTTTCATTTGAAGGATCTTTACTACTTCAAAATACTGTACTTTTTCCAACAAAACATTATTTCCAGCTGTTTAGATGAAGGAGGTTTCCCTTAGGGACCCTGAACTAAGCATGTTACCTTTACTGTAGGATCCAGATGCAAAGAAGAAAACCAGTATTTGTCCCTTTATCAGATGACTTTATGTGCTTGTTCTGGAGCTTGTAGGCCAGAGTGCAGCCTGGAGATTCTGTGAGTCCTATATGTTCCCCCAAGTCTTCAGATTTAAAGTATCATAGAATATCCTTATCCAGTATGCTCAGTGCTGTGGCTCCTGGATGCTGCTGTAGCTTTAAGTCTTCAGTAAAAAGGTATTTCTGGTGCAATCCGTCACTTGAAACAACAAAGATCCGTGGGAAGAGAAGGTGGTGAAGGTTACTGAAGGTTTCCCACCCCATCACTTCTGAGGACCTGTTCCCTGGTAATTTACCTCCCCCTGTTTTGTTGGTAATGGAAACTTTCTAGTTAGCTTTACGTTCACAGGGCATTTAAGGGCACGGTTGCAGAGATCTGTTCTGCTGGCAGCAGTGACTTGGGCAATCACCTTTTATTGCAGCTGCTCAGCCCTGTGGCTCTGCCACGGCAGTGCTCAGATGCCTGCCTGGAGATCCTGGCTGGGAGCTGGCTCCTGACAGGGTAACCTCACTTTGGAAAGGGTACGAGCAGCTTACGTGTTAATTCAGGTGAATATTTGACTCTTATCCAAGTCCTCTTAGTTTTGCTTTGACCCACGTTAGGTTTCCTTGTAAAGCTGTTTTTCATATTCTCATAGTAAAACCCCTGTGTTCAGAGAAGCTTTGCTTTTAAAAGGAATAGGCCTTATCAATGGTAGTTAGTTTACAAATAAGTTTTAAAATTATTTATTTAGTCTGTACTTTTTTTTGGCTTTGAGGTCAATGTTTCCTTTCACTATGGTGTAGTTTTCAATTTATAAACTTGTGCTTTTATCATTTGATTCTTGTTTAGAGAATTCTTGATAATACATCTTGAATAATTTTAACCTTTTTAAGTAATTTGAGAAAATGGTTCAGATGTGCAGGAAAAAAGACAAGGTTTGGTATAGTATAAACATCTTTATCATGTCAGTAACATAGTGCCAGCAATTAAATATCTCCTGTTGTGCCCACATCTGCTTTACTTGTCAGTAACTCAAACCTTCCACAAGTCAAGGCATGCCATGTTTAGGCTACACACTCATCAAACTTAATTTTTACAAGGAATATTCAAAACTACCCCAGTACTTTCCAGAAGCTGAGATCCAGGAAGCCAGCTTTGTGTTATCTTTGTGAGAATTTTGTGCAAAAAAAAAGCCTCCAAAAATTGATAAGATGTAGATTGCTTAGCATAACAGCTGTCTAAAGAATTCATGTTGTGATGTGTTAGCTCTGAGCTTTTAAAGATGAGAAAATAAGGGTTAATAATTCATTTTACTTATGGTACTTGCAGCCTGGTTTACAAAATGATAGGTGCAGATATTCTGTAAATGTTTTGTGGAAATTTGTCATGAAAAATCAATACAAATTGAGCTGCAATTCCAGGGTGTTTGAAATTGCTTGTATCCAAGAAACAAGGAGCGGGACCCAATGCGAAAGGTGGGAGCTGTGTGGAAATAGTTAACGGCAGCATTAGGGATTAGTGTTGGGTTTGGCCTGGCTGTTAATGAGCTGGAAAAAGGTGGGAGCAGCCAGTTAATGGTATTGACAGACAGTGTGGAGGTAAATGGATCTGTCAACACAAAGAGAGAGAAAAGGGAGAGGAACACAAGTTGGGAATATACAAAACAGAGAAGAAGGAGGTTCCCCCCAGCCTGCTCTAAGAGATGAAATAACCACCACTGACTGAGCCAGTGGGGCTGATGGGTTTTCCAAACACTGCACTGATGAGAGTGAGAATCTCACCGTAAAATACTGCTGAAAGGGCACAACAGATAAATGAATGGGTTTTTTAATCATATTTTAATTAGTTCAAATACATGATGAAGATGAATACATTACTGTTTATTTTGTAATTAGGCAGTGTTGAGATAACAACAGGCATGTCCACGGCACAGTCCTGCTTTGAGACAACAGTTAATGTTCACACCTGAGTTTAAACAAATGCATTATGGGGAAAAAAGTATTGCTGGTAAAATACAATAGCATATTTATATATACAGAAGCATATTTAAAACTAGCAACTTTCTATCTTTATGTTAAAAATATTGCACCTGTTTTATCTTGTAGATGGTGGTGGAAAGGTAATGGTAGTCAGAGGCTTTTTTCTCTTTTCTAGGAACTTTGAAAACAAAGTTATACTCAGAAAAGAGAGGGCAATTTTATAAAATAACGTTTTCTAGTGATAATATCTGTAGTCCACAGTGGATGAAAACATGTAATAGCTATTACCATCCTAAATAAATAAATAAATTAATAAAATTATCCACTCTTGAACCATCCCAAATGTAACCTCAGCTGCTCTGCAGACACAAACATCAAGACTAGACTAGCAGCATTTACCAGCTGTGTGTAAGAGCTACGCTGCACGTAAAGGGATTTCACATTTTATTATGTGGGAGGGATGATGTCAGTTTGGTTGATTATGCCCCTTTCAAGCTGCTGTGATAATTACCTGCTTGTTACCAGAAGTGTCGAACCCATTTTCAGTTCTTGTTTGCTTTTGCTGTCATGCCCTAATTGCTACATAATTTTGTCCCTGCCAATTACTACCTTGGAGTTGAATTTTACAGTGAAAAAGTTGTAAGAAGCAATAAAGTAATTGTTTTTTAGATCTTGTAATTTCAGTAGAATATTTTATTATGCTACAAAGTATATTCAAATACATGCTGCTCACTTCTGTGAGATGGTGAAATCCCATGGCTCCCACTGAAATGATGACTGTGTGGAAGGCATGACTTTTGGGCAGATATGGATACTTTTTGTTTTGGAAATAAATATATTTGCTGTGTTCTTTAGAGACAAGTACTCTTAGGTTTGCTGGGCTTTTTTTTTTATTCTTTCCCTTCCTTTTCATCCTTTCATCCACTTTGTGAGTTTTACAAGTTGCCTTTGATGTAGATATTAGGTCATCTGATGTGGTCCTTTATCCATCATTTTCTATGAAGATGTAGTGTAAATGGATTTCTTTAAAGGTGCTGGGCTTAACAGTGTTTTGTACTCTGATTAAAACTATTTGTTTGAATTATTCAGTGGAATAAAGCCTGCAGTAATTGGTTTAAGGACTGGTTGACCAAGCACTTTGTTGTCTTTGGGAACTGTCATCATTTTGCTTTGGGTTTTTTGGGTGGTCCTCCAGCAGTGAAGTCTGGTATTAGTCAATATTAATAACAATTACTGCTGTTGAAATCTGTATATGGAGTGACACAGATGAGCACAGGGAAGAGGCAGAAGAGCACAGTTAAACAAAATGCTCTTCAGAATAAGGAGAGGGGATGGTGTTGCCATGTAGAGGTTTAGGGATGGGGCTGCAGTCCAGAAAGGAGCATTTCTGGCAAGAGATTTAAAGAGTGGGATGTTTGTGGCTGTGCACTGAAGCTCTGTTTATCACAGAGATCGTGAGATTTGCTGCTGCCATTTCAATGTGATTCAGATATCCACAGCTGAAAGACTGAAATGTTGGCAAAAAGTCATGAAATGGACCAGAGATTGTAGAAAGCTTAGAGAAAATCTCTTTGGGGAGGAAGGTTGGGCTGCTCAGTCTGTTTGGATATGGGGTTATGGAAGTTAAACCCTAAAAAGTAGTAGTTAGGGAACAGTAAATGATATCTCCAGCAGAGAAAACACTGAGTTCTTAAAGGGATCCCTCATGTAAGAGGAAAAGAGACAAGCAGTGGCTGAAAGCTGAAACCAGAGAAGTTCACAAAGGAAATGAGCATGAATTCAGAAGGAGGAACAAACGACAAAGGGAATGGCAAAGTGAGTGGCTTTCTGAAAGATGGGCTTCAATCAATTACAGTTATTGAGTGATAGTTATGGATATTGGGCTGGCATGGATAATGATTCTGGCATTGTGTCCAGTGAATCTGTGAGCAGTCAGACTTCTGTTTTGATAGCACTCCCTGGAGCAGCTTTTCCGGGGACAGTGTAATGAATGTTGAACACCTTTGTGGCTGAAGATCCTTTTCAAACGTTGTCTTTAATACATTGATTGCAAAAGACAAATGGTTTCTGAGGTTCAGAGGACAAGGCATACCTCAATTGTAGTTCTTTTTGTTAGCATAAAGGCTTTCAGGTACTTCAGGGAGAAATTTCAGTGTGCAAAAATACTGCAAAAAAAATATTGTGCAGAAGTAATATTCTTAAGAAAAGCTAATTATTTTAATACTGAAATTTGTATGGCTGTGAGCTAGGAACTGCTCTGTCCTGTCATGACACCAAGGCAGTACTTGGGTAAATACAAGTAGCTTTAGGGCCATTAAGTTACATGTATGTGCTTCCCTGTCTGTGTCACCTTCACCAGTGGTTGCCAGTATAGTTCTTTCAGAGCTACTCTGCCAGCTTTTTACACCTGAATGTACTTCTGAAACATTTGATTAAGATAATTTTTAAGGCTCTGTGGTGTGGTCTGGTGAGTAGAACTGAATTTCCATGCTGTAAATGTTAATTAGAAACATATGTGTATATGTAAAAAGCAAGCTGAAATAAAAGTATAAATATCTAAGAAGCTGTCATTCCAGAAGGTCTGTGCTCAGAAAAGATTAGGTAAATATACAAATAGTCCCATTATAAATCAGTTGCAATATCATTTCTGATTATCTTCGTTACTTCTTTTCTGGTGGTTTGCAAAAAAAAAAAGTTGGGAAGCAAAGGGATTCAGATTATAATTTCTAAATCCTTTCAGACAGCGTTACTTGCACTGTCACTAAAAGCAGCTCCTCTTGCTTTATTCTTTCTCCTGCTTCTCCAGTAACCCTTTCCTATCACTGCTTTTCTCCCTGACTGCACAGACATTCATGAACCTCTGATGAATGAAATAAACTGATGTGGATGGAAACTCTTTTACTGGGTACAAATTCAATCAGTGTTAATTAGCTTAGTATAATTTCTAAGTCTTTGGGTGAGCATGTTTGAATCTTGAACATTCTTGTGTTTTTTTTCCACAGTGAACATAAATTTTGAGAATTGGTTTCCTGTTACATCAAAAACACATTTAAATGTTTAAACTGAGGATGTTTGTGGAACTGGAGAGAAGTTGCAGAACCTGAGGGCTTTCTGCAGGTTGCAGGGCAGTAAATGGAATAAACCTGCAGCCTTGTGTCCTTGGGTGGTGGCCTCAGAGGAACTTGACCTGGAGGTATCAGTTGGTCCTCTTGGATGACTTCCATTGTAGTAGTTGCTGCAGCAGGGTTCGCTGGGGACGTGCCCCTCTCATGTGACACAGAGACAATTTTGTTTATAACTCTGACCAGTATCAGATGACGTAGGCTGGGCAGTAGATCACTCTCGTGCTGGCAGTTCTGACACAGCCTGATCCCTTCTCAGCCTGGGGAGGGTGGCAGTGTGAAGGTGCTGATCAGGTAGAAGAACTCCTCTAGCATCAAGTGCTGGGAAGCCCGTCTTTTTATTACCTTTTTCTCATGCTTTTCTTAAAGAGCATATTAAAGAAATGAGCAACTTAAGACTTGAAAAAAAAATAATTAACCCCCCCCCCAATAATTAAAAAAATAGCATTAATTCATATATTTAATATTAAAAGGATGAAGTCTGGCATGGAGGAAAAAATATACAAAACGGCTTGGTATAGTTGGTAGTGGTCTCAAATGAAAATAAGTGAAATTTTGAGAATGTTGGTGAACAGCAATAATCATGATAACAAATAATAATGGTAATTTAACAGTCCTTTGAACAAAAGCTTAGAAGTTCTATATTATAATTACTTGGAGCTATTTGTAAGCTATCTGTAATTGTCAGAAGGCAAATTTATGTCTCCAGGTTAGTAGAATCTTCTTCAGGGATGGGGAAAAAGTGTAGGCACTTTTTTCTTAGCAGAATTTCTTACAAAAACCTCAGAATTTCTGCCTCATCAACGCCCCTAGAGATTGATATGCACATTTATACAGAAGCTTTTAAACGTGTTTGGAGATCTGTATTACTTGTGCCTGTGCTGTGGAGTGTTGCTTATTATGCTACTTGTATTGTTGTTTATATTTCACAATAGTATTTCCAGACTTTTATTTACTCTGGTATAAAAATAGTTTCCATGATCTGGCTTTTAGGATTTACATCTAGTTTGAAAACAATTTTGTTAAAGGAAAAACAATTTATGTGAATTATAAATTTGCACTAACACCCATCTGATTCCATTGCCCATTTTCTTCTTAGGTCTATTTTTGTTCTTCTGAGGTTTTCCAAGCCTTCTGACTAAGTTTTAATGGATTTTTAATTAGTGAACAGATCTTGTGTTTTTTCCCTTTGGCTTTCCTAGGTTTAGCAGTTTTATTGAAAGAGAAATACTTCATAATACTTGTTGACATTATCTGAAATAAAAATGCATTTCTTTATAAGGAGCACTAAGGGTGCTAACAGATGGAAAAGATACGTGGTGATATGAGATTCATTTCTGTTGTGTTTTTTTTCCTGTCTAAATCCATTTTAGATGGGTAATGATAAACTGTAGTTGACATGCAAGAACTACTTTTCTTACATGCCATCAATTAATTAGAGTATTATAAAGAAAATTTGATCTAATGTATTCTAGGCTAGCATCTGGTATAAAAGCAGGTTATTTATATCTCTTTGGGTACTGCCCTTCCTTTCATGTCCTGATCCTTGCAGTTGAAGCTTAAATGCTTGTTTAAGGTTAAATATACTGATATTGTTTCCATAGGTTCTTCTTTGCCTTTCATAAACATAATTTCAGGTGGAACTGGTGGACAGATGCCTTTCTCAGGAAATCCTGTAACAGACACCTGAGGGAGAGACAGGTGCTGGGTTTTTTTGTGGTATTAGTGGTGTCAGAAACATTTCAAAAACATAAGAATGAATGGAGTTGTTTTCCATGTAATCTACAGGAAGACTTGTGCTTGCTATGAAGTCTAAAGACATTAGTAAAAGTGACTTGAGACAAAAGATTTTGAGCTTTATTTGATGAGAAAGCATTGGATGTTCTGGGCTGACTGCATTTTGATAGATGTAAGATCTGGAAACCTCTCAAAACGATGTCATGTGAGTGGGGTTAGTTTATCTAAAATAGAACAGTTGAATATTTGCATCCTTTTTTGAGTGTCCGAGCTGAATTAATGATGATTTAAAGCAGTGGTTAGAATGCTGTATAATCAATGTATGCAGACTGTACTTGCTGGGTATAAAAACACTTTCCTGAGTAAAAACTTCAGTATTTATTATGTTTGTATACCTGCACTGTGGCTGGATGACAGCAGAGCCTTCACCTGGCACCTAAATATATCCAAAGAGAATATTTAACTTAAGGAGACAAATGGGCTTTGCAAGAATCTTCACGATGTTCCTGTGATAAGACTGTCAGACTGCAAAGTTCCAAAAGGAAGTCTTTGAAAATGACTTCTAATTAATGGTGCTAAAATTACAAAAATCTGTTCACAGAGACCAAAACTTCTACCAAGTTCCAAGTACTTGGCAGCTGTTTCTCATGTGTGATGACTCAGATCCGCTGAATTTCATGTACAGGATCTTGAAATCACCAGACATGAGAATTACAGCCCTTACCATTGTGTTGTCACCTTTATTCAGAAGAGAGTAGCAGGCAAATCCTGCAGCGTGTGAAAGAACAAAGAGCTGGATAATTCTTAAAAAAGACATGAGTGTGGTGCTGATGTGGGTAAAAAATTCTGGGCACCATGGCTGTTCACAAGATTGGAGGAGTTAGAACTTGACATAGCCCGTCACCATGGAGAAACGAATCTTGTGTTCAAAATGAACTGGATGCTTAAGCTTCCCGTCAGGAAAATGCAGTGTTGGGTGCAGTAGCATATTTTGATGCAATTTTGTTTACTTAGAGGACAGAGGAGTGTGGACAAGTGCAGTGTTGAATGGTGCGGGTTGAATTTGTCACATGTGAAAGTCTTGCAGAGATTAGAAATTTGTGCTCTTGACAATGCCAGTGGTTTCTCAGCTGTTCATGTTGCCACTTCATTCTCTTTGTCAAAAGAGAACATGTGAAAACAGTCAGTGGACTTCCTAAACATTGTTTAGCAAATTTAGCAAAGAGCTTCACACTGTTGTCTGGGGGAGTTATAAAAACCAAGTCTGGAGCCAGGTAGATAAGCAGAACTTGCTGGAATTGAAACTTGCAAGTGCCTCTGCTTGGTAGTTCTTGATGCTCCCAAAAATTTGTCTGATTTGTTTCTAGAAACGGTTTTAAAAATATTGCTAGTTCTGCACTTCTTGTATGTTTTGCATCATTATGTTACTGAATATGGCCAAGTGCATTGGTAACAAATACAGAAAGGATGTAGTTTGTGCAAAACTGCAGATCTATAATGTATTGTAATTGCATCTGAATTTTTTTGCAGTTTTTTCTGAAATGTGCATAATTGTTCAGGTCTGCACGTAAAATGTTTTGTGTTACAGAACTAAAACTATAAATGAGGCTGCATAGCAGTGGGAGTGGGTTCTTGAAAAAGAAGAACCTGTAGCAATTTCTGATGCTGTGCATTGCTGGGTTAATGTGACAGATAGATGACTGAAAGCAATTTTCACTTACCGAATTTGTAGATGTCTAAGCATTCAGTTTGAAAAGTAAAAAAGAAAGCTGAAAGATCTGAAAGCCTTTTACATGATTTCTCACTCTGTTACTGGAACTGTCTCCAAATCTGAAGTCCATACATGTAGATCAGGCAGCCTGGCTTCACGCTTTGAACATCCAGCTCAGATTTTCCCATGTCATGGTATCACAAAAAGGTGTGCAGAAGTCCGTTGCAGTGTAGTAGGCTTGTTGTCAATGTCCCAGGCCATAACTGGCTGTAGAAGAGCTATAACTTAATGGGCATTTTATGGGCTCCTGTGAAAAATGTATTATTTTATGTACCTGCAACAGTTAATGAACTGTTAATCAGTGATACTGAATCTTCGTCGTTTGATCTTTGGCTGGTGTGACCTTCTGTCTCTCTTGCCAACCCACTGAGGATGTTCCCAAATGGGTAACAAGTTGGGAAGAAGACTTCATGGTCTTGATACTGTTAATAAAGCTCTGTTTCAGCTATGATAGCTTTCATGTGTTTTATCTCTTAAAAAAAACAGTTCCAGACTCAAACTGAACAACTGTAAATAACATCAGGGATGAACAGAGAAAACACTGAATGTGGTGGCTTTGTCCAGGCCAGCCTCATCACTCAGCAGAGTGCAGCTTCAGGCTCCTGGATCTGGTGGCCTTCTGCAAAATTGAGTTGAGATTAAGATTTTTCAACAGTGGGATGACATTCCTAATGCAGTAATTACAGCTCTTTGCTTTTGGTAGGCAGTCCTGATGGGTGCCTGCAGGCACCACATCCTGTTTGCCTTTTCTCAGTCTCCCATGGAAAGTAATTTTGCACCTCTATGGGCCTGAGAACTTCCATAGCACGAGTAACTCTGCAAGGACAATTGAAGTCAGAAATACAGATAAACCGGACTTCACATTTATTTAAAAGTACTAATTCATTTGGCTTTTAAATCGTTAGAACTGTGCAATGAAGATTCATTTTGACACTTCACTCCCAGCCTCTCAGGACAGCTTCAAGAGCTCTGCACTTACCAGTGGGTTTCCTTTGCATTTGCTTTATATCAATAGTGACTGTACTCTAGAATGAAAGCAAAGATGCATCTCTGGCATTCAGTACAAATAATCCTTAAAAGAATTCTATTTGCATTTCTTTGGGCACTGCAGGAAATCTGACAAATCTCCCTGTCACAAGGGAGTACTGGAAAAGTTTAGCTGAGAATCGTCCAGTGGAGGGAGGTTCTTTTCTTGCTTTTTCTCAGACATCCCTGATCTCAAAGGCTGTAATATTTTTTTTCAGGTGTTTATTGCTCTCAGTGGTAACTGTATAAAATATAGATGTGAAAAAGTTTCAGCTCTGAAGATGTTTCAGCCTGTGTGAAGGAATAACGTTGAGTGACTGAATAATGTCTTTTAGATCGTTACTGGTTAGAGGGGGTGTGAGATGGGAAGTTGCAATGTTTTGGTTTTAAACATAAGCTGGGTCACTTCTCTGTGATGTAGTATTTTATGAACAGATTATTGTGCTTTGTAAATTAGTAGTGAGAAATACACTTACCTTTGATTGTACCCAGAGACTGATAGGCAAGATCAGGTGTATTTTTTGAGATGTTTTAATAGTGAAACTGAAGGTTGTGCAAGTTCTCTGAGATTTTAATTAAAGTCTGGTTCAGTAGATATTAAACAAGAAAGTTTTCACTTCTCTCTATCAGTAAACGGTCAACTTTTTGTCACCTTTCACTTGTCATGTTTCTGTTGCACATCTTTCCCATGCATCAGGATCCCTCAGCCTTTAGTATACACATATGCAATACTAGAAGTAAATAGGAAGAAACTGCATATGGCATTCTTTTTTTTAAATCATGTATAAAAGAAAACACTGTGGAGAGTGGCAAATGTAGAAAACTTTTTCACCTGTTACTGATTGCTCAATTTAAAAATCCTCTGAAGAATCTTTTTAATCAGAATTAGTTAGAAGATGGAGTCAATATGAGAGTGAGTTTCCTATTTTAAATGTTTAGGGCTATTGAAATTAATTCTAGTTAGCTGGCATCTTTCTTGCTTCCAGAGCTGCGCTCTTCATTTTATCCAGACTTGGATGTGGAATTTTCTCAACTCCTAGAAGTAATAAAGAGTAAAGTAGTGAGGGGAGAGGGGAAAATAACCCCTTTTCCTCACAGGTATTTTCATTAATTGACTCTTAACTTGTTGTGGTTCTCTTCGCTTGGGGCTAGCAGCTGAACTTTGAGTATTTTATTTTAGCCTCTGCTTAAGCCCAGTTAAACTTTTACAGCTGTATTTAGGACTCTACGGTTCAGTAGTAGTGTAGTGGGAGCATGTGGCTTTTACACACCTGTTAAAAAGATTCTTGAAAAGAGGGTAACAGCTTTCACTTGTGAAAGTGCCTGTGAGCATTAATTTGTGACTAGCCGTGCTGATGGCAGCACTAATTGAACCTTTTTATAAATCATTCCTGTACCATCTTCCAGCTAAGGCTGTGGACAGATGTTCATTTAACAAGACATCTGTGCTGGTTTAGGATGTTACTATATCCCAGATGTTACACTGCTTTTTAAGGTTATTGGCCCTGTTTTATGTATTTAGTACCATCAGTTTAGTCCATGGTTTGCAAAGCATAGGAAGGAAGGTGGTTTCTTTTCTGAGTGATGGAGAGGTTTCATCATTTTGGAAAAAGGGGAAACTCTTGAGTGGCTCATGTATACCTGTTTTCATAAGCCTGGAACAAAATGCACTGGGTGAGTAAGGTGGTTTTGATAGATGGTCTTGAACAAGCTGTCACCTGATTTTGTTGGTAGCAGCTTAGGGAAGACTTGTAGAAACTGGTGTCTGGCAATAACTTCTGGATAATCATAAACTAGGCCTGGCAGTGATAGGCATCTGAGGATAGCAGCTTTGTCAGTTATTTCGTGTGGTTCCAGGAAATGTTGGCCCATGTCCGTATTCCTGATCACTTTGTGGAAAGAATGAGTAAGATCCAAGATGTACTTTTGACCTACATTGTACTTGTCCAGTTACGGTGCTATTGCTGTGACCTTTAAAAAACAACAAAACACCAAAAAACCCCTCAATCATGCAGAAAAGATTAGAAAAGAAACAGTATCTCATTACTGGCAGGTGAATAAGAGACTTTTCCATTTTCTCCCATTCTGCTCTCTGGGCATTCAGAGGAAGCTGCTCAGGTGCCTGGTGATGTCCTAGTGTTATCCAAGTCCTCAGGGCTTTGAGGCAGCCTCAGCAGGGCTTTCTCCCTGTGCAGAGGGAGTACCTAATGCTCTGCTGAGCCCTGTGAAAGGTTTTTCTGGGATTTTTCTTCCCCCTCAGGGCTAAATTTAATTAGTTGCTTACCCAGAGAAGAATTACGAGACTTTTGTTTACCATGATATATTTAAAGATGGAGATTAATGAAAGGCATTAGTTAAAAAAGCTAATTGATAAAAAATTTAGGAGTAGGTCACAAAGGATTTTGATAAATGACTCTATTTTATGGAAGTAGGAATAAAATTACCATAGACAGTAATTATATTCAACTGGAGTCCTATATTAATAAAGTATAGTTTTGTCTTTGTTGTTGACGTTATTCCATAAAATGTTGAATGTGCTTTAAACACTTCAAGAAGTTGTATTTCCCTCAGTGGATCTGTTCTTTTGAGCAGAAATAGGCATGCTCTTGTTTTTCTTTCCTTCTAAATTGAACTCTGTTGTAGGAAAAAGGCGGGCAAGGAAGCCATGGCAGGGACCTTGGCAGCACTTCAGCCTGTGTACCAAGCTCCCTGCCTGCCCACTGAGTAATATTTATTGTTTTCTGCCCGAGTCTGCATTGGTCAGGCTCTGCCTGTACATTTTGTTCTGGGTCTCTTGTGAGCTGTAGGAGACATGGCTCATCTGTGTTCAATACTTTGGACATCCCGAGCTGCTGGGGGTTCTGCGGAAGGGTGATGTGGTTATTTCTCCTGGTATGAAAGTTTGGGGTTGGGCTTCAAGATCCCAAGCAGATCTGAGGTCGTGATTTTCAGTACAGAAGTTATGGTTCAGGATTGCCTGGCTTGGTGTGGGTTAGGGGGAGTAGTCATGGGCTGTTGTTCCGTAATTGCTTTAAGGCAGCAAAAACTGGCCCCCAACACCCTCTTTCCCCTATTGCCTTCTCACATCCTCCTTCAGAAGGGTGAACTGGAGCAGAAACCAAGTCCCAGGCAAAGAGAAGAGCACATTCTGCTTTCCCCACTGTATTTAAGGGCAAGTGGAAGTAAGTATAGAGAAAAATAAAAAAATTAACAGGGTTTTGTCAGTGGAAAAATGTGGTGTTACACAAACCAGACGAAAGCTTTATATATAAAACTATTAAATAAAACGTGTAAACTTAATGCAAATAACATGAAACAATCCATTCTTACTACAAATGCTGATTCCAGCGATTAGGTATGCTATATGGCCTTCTCAAATGGCATTTGCTGTGGAAACATTAAATTATAGTTGTCAGTACAGTGTATATTTCACTGGTTTGTGACTTGAATTATTTTT
Source organism: Drymodes brunneopygia (assembly GCA_013400955.1). Classification (NCBI taxonomy): domain Eukaryota; kingdom Metazoa; phylum Chordata; class Aves; order Passeriformes; family Petroicidae; genus Drymodes; species Drymodes brunneopygia. The sequence continues at coordinate 321,992 of VZTZ01045713.1, read as the reverse complement.
TTTTCTCTTAGCCAAACATAAATTTGTAGGCCATAAAATCTCTTCTGATGATTGGGAAATGAATGTAACCAGCAAAAATAAGTTAATGTTATAGTTTACCCTGTTTTCCCCTGTTTCTTCAGTTTTATTTAAAACCTGCACAACATTAAGAGGGCTTTTTGTAGAATATTTGGGGGAGGGGAATGGCAAGAAAACACCAGACATGGTTATATCTTCTGCTGAAAGAAGCAATTAAGTTTAATTAATTGAAACTTCTGCTTTTCCTTGGTGTTAAATAGGTTGCTAAAATACGATAGGGAGTTCTAGGCGTGAATACTGCTCTTGTTTAAACAAAACGTTTAAAAAGGCTTTGTGCGGTACTTTGGTGTTTAATACATGAACTGTAGTTTAATAGAAAATCCAAACTCCTTTGTAAATTATTAAATAAACATAAACAATCATCATTGTCCACCATCCAGCAAGTTTTGTCTTCAGAGTTGTGTTGGGCAGTACTGAAAAGGGGTGCTTTTGAAAAAGCAGAATTATGATTCGTGTTTGTGATGATTTCACAGTAATCCTTGTTTAGTACAGACTTGTAACTTTGCATTGCAGTCAGATAGTTGGTAGAAGAATAATTGGGATAAGATTTAGAAATAATCCCTGTTCTTAGCCTAATGTGTTCTGTAAAGCTTTTGAGCATTCCTGCACCAAGGGAAGTGTTTTCACTCACCTGCGTTCCTGTCCTTTCACTGGGTGCTGGATGATGTGCTGGGATGTTGTGAAGAACTGCAAGAAATTTGATTCTTAAACACTTTGGGCTTCTTTACCTGCTGTTTTGTTTTTCTAAGCGTTAGAGGAGTGTTACCTTCCTTGCTGTATCTCAGTCTTGCTGGAAGAGCCTGTTCCAGTGGCTGTGATACAACATTTGCTCTACTCCCTACCCTTTTTTACAGATGGGAATCCATCTGTGTGACCCTCTCAGATGCTGCTGCCTGAAATGTTTGTTTCCTTCCCATTTCCAAAATTCTGGCCAGCTCACTGGTCAGTGTACTCCTGGATGGGCTGATACAGTGGCTGAAGGGAGGAGTGCGAGACAGTTTCTTCTGGTCACTGTGCAGTTTATTCTGATTTAAATTTTTGTGACACGTGCATTTTAAGAGACTACACTGGGAGCTTGTAAAGTGGCAAATAAGTGAAGGGGATGCTTCTGTCTCTCGTAAAAAGGCTGTTACTTATTTTGTGTGTTCTGGGTGTGCTGTCACTGCTTATGGGTAAGCAGGCAAGGGGTAAAGATAGCCTTGTAATCCCTAGGGTTCCCACTGTGGTCATGTTTTTCAGCATTATCCTGAACAGATTTTATAGGGATGCCAAGAAAAGTCCTCCTGACCTTAATCTCTTCCTGCTTTTCTCTTGCCCCCAGCTCCTTTGTAAATTGAGTGGGAGGTTTTCAGACTTTGGTTTGAGCCTCATTTTAATTCTTCTTTTCCTCCTTTACAGTGACTAAAATGGTCCCAACTCAATTTGAGGGGGTTGCCTTGCTAGGTAGTCCAAGACAGTAAATCGTCTTTGAGCAGCAGAGCAACCTGTACAGGCTCTAGAGACGGTTCTAGTTCTGCCCAGTTCTTTGATCCAAGAGAACCAAAGCCATTGCTTGGTAGCATTTCTTCTGTAGCTGATTTAGCAGATCCAGCCCTGCGGAAGTAGTTTGGATGGACCTAAGTGCTGTAACAGACTGTACAAAAAAAGGAAATGCTGGTTTTGGAATGATTTAATCGCTTCAGAAAAAAAAAAAAAAAACCCAAACCTTTTCTCCCCAAGGCAGAACTAAACCCAAACCTTTCAGAATGCTCTGTGAAAGAGGAACTGGAGGGGTTTTGTCTGGGGGGGCAGGCGGGGTGCCCGTGTGCTGGCCTGCGTGGCATCGTGATTCAAGGCATGTTGGTTGGGTGAATGGTTGCCTGGGAGCTCTGGGATGTTGGAACTGCTGAGATGCCCCAAACTGCTCAAAATTTGTGTACTTGGAATCAGAAACTCCCAGGGTCTCCCAGGCTTTCCGTCAGCACGCCAGGCAGGTTGCCAAGTAGCCTGAAAATTTGGGAGGCGAGTTGCCAAGCTCTTGGCTCCCTTTCAAATGGGCTGCTGAACAGCTGGGAATCTGGATGCCTGGGCTTCTCAACAGCCCACCATGATAGTTGCTGAAGAGCCAGGCAGGGAAAAAAGGCTGGAATTTGTGGCACAAACCTGTCTGCTTTCCGTCAGACCTTGGTTGAAATTGAAACAAATCTGCCAGGTGTTTTAGTTTTGACAGGCTGTCCTCACGTGATGGCTTTTTTAATGTGCTGACATCTAGTCGTCTCTCATAACATTTTACTTCATGTGTCAAAATATTGTTTCACTGAAAATAATGTGTGTTTCAATTTCATTGCTTTAGCATCATTATTATTCTATGGAAATTTCTTCCAAGGGTGCTCTGCGTGGATCAGTCTCTATTTTGTAGTAGCTGCTGCCCAGATTTTGGATAGTGTTCTCTCTCATCTCTCTATAGTTACCTGTTACATGGAGCAGACAGGACACTTGTATCAAAAATCTGGCTGAGTTAGTCTGTTGTTTGATCAGTGAAAGTTGATTATTGTATTTTTCTTGTAAGAAGAATCAGAGAAAGGGGCCAACTGCTGATTCAAGTGTACCTTGCTGGGGACATAACCTAGAATGGGAAAAAAGGGGGAGGAAGCTTCCAGTTTGTACAAGACTGAAATCATGGGCTAGCTTGAGTGTTACATGATTAAGTGCTGACATTCATCCCTCAAAATGAAGTGATTTAAATCCTAATTTTACAAATGCTTTCAGTCTAAAAAGAGTTTTTCCTTCTTACGTTTGCAGGCCTCGGAGTAGAGGAAAAACTGCAGTGGAGGATGAAGACAGTATGGATGGTTTGGAGGCAGCAGAAACAGAAAACACTGTGGAAACAGGTACTGAGAATATAGTGCTGATGCTCTCTGGCTATTGCTTCTCTCAGAAATGCATTTAGTTATGCAGGACTTTGGTAGACAAGAGATAGTCCTTTAATTTTGTAGCATGAGATATGCATTTGGGCAGATTTAAAAGGAAAAAAACTCCTATATTTAAACCTATATTACTTTAAAGCTATTGATGCTATTATTTTTAAATAGTCTAATGGGAATGTCTTTGTAGTGTAGATATGTAGAGGTTCTTTTCCTACTTTTGCAAGGCTGTATCTAACAAAAACAAAAAGCTCTGAAGTGGCAGCTGCTGTTTTTGGAATACCTGCCAAAATACACTACTACTTATTGACCTGTATCTTCAGCTAAGTACAGCAGATTATATACCAGAGGGATAACCAGGATAACCAAATGCTAATGCTTCCTGCTGCTGCTTAGGAAACAGGACAAATCTCTGTTCTTGCTTTGGTAAATATTTGTTGTGGTGGTACCCAAATACTTCAGTTCCCAGAAGGAGCTCATTGTTCTGGACCGAGTACTGTTGAAACAGTTTGTGATTTCTGTTCTGGCAGTTTAGGAGCCCAAAGATACAAACAGATGAGCCAACACATGAGATAAAGGCCGTGGTGAAGAGCTGTCATCTCCTTGCCAGGCATGTGTCTGTAGGCACTTGCCTGTTTTTAACCAGGGCCTGAGTGTAGAAGGATGAAACCCATCAGGAAGGATGATGCTGTGGCCACTTGGCAGAAGTTTGTTGGCTTGACAGAAATAAGCCTTAAAAATGCATTTAAACTTAAGGATTTATAAATTTAATTAAGTGGCCCCGTATGTGTAATGAGAGAAGTGGAGGGAAGCCCAGAGACAGGAACAGCAGAAGCTGGTGGTCAAGGCAGAAATGACATGGAATAAATTTGTTCAGCTGAGTTAAGGGAGTTGTTCAGTTCCTCTCAAAGCTGCTGAGTGGAGGGGGTAAAGCGGTGAAGTCCTTAAAGATGAAATCAAGAATCTGTGCTTAGTGTAGAGTTATAGGGAAAACAGGTAAAGGAACTGAATAGAGCCAGTTTTGCAGCAGCATTTTTCATGGGCTGTGCAGAACGTGGCTGCTGTGGTGAAAACCACAGAGGAGGAGGCTGAAATTCTCCTGAGGATGGGCTTTGTGTGTGCTGGTCACTTGCTTCCTCCTTGCCAGGTGTGAAATGATGCTGAGAAGGCTTTGTCCTTGTGACTCAAGGCTTTGGGGAGTGTCAGGAGTGTTTAGTCACAACTTGTGTAGAATTTAAGTGTTAATGGCACATGGAAGGAGTTTAGACTAAAGCTTAATATGAGGATGTTAAGTTGTTTTGTTCTCTCCATTGTTTTTCTGCCCCTGCTAATAAAACTGCTGGTGGTAGTGAACGTGGGTGATCTTCTGCAGTTTCTACAAGTAGGTAATTACTAGTTAAGAAACTAATAAACTAAAAAATAATTGAAAAAGCTGGAGCAGGCATTTGTGTGCAGAAAAACAGAGTAGGGTAAAGGAAGACTAATTCAAATTTTATTAGTACATCATTGTTATTATGTTGTGGTGATGATGATGATGATTACTACTCTTCCTGTCCTATGTGGTACAAGCAATCTTACAACAATCAGTGAAGGGGACAGAAAGTGTGATTATAAGCGATAAGTTTTGTAAATTTTAAATAAGTTTAAAAAAAGAAAAGAAAAAAATGCAAAACAACCCAAAAAGAAATTCAGACTTAAAAACTGGTACAGTACTGTGTAGGGAATTCAGTCATAGTTGTGTTTTTTTTGCTTTTGTCATTGTTAACAAAGTTCCTCAACAGAAACCTGAGAGCAGTTTTTGCTTCAGAAGACAGAGGAACACAGATAATTATTTTTAAGGCTCTGAAAGTGCATGTAGTAAAGTCTCTCCATTATCTTTCATTGGAAAAATGAGTGTCAGAGGGGTCTGATACCCATTTCTAAAGGTTTGGGCAGTAGGAACACTGTGGTAGAAATCCCAGTGGACCAAGACTTCACTGGCTCTGCTGCTGTAAGTGAGGCACCATCACTTCAGTGCTGAGCCCAGGGTGGATTTGCAGACTCTACTCTTCACTGGAAAAGAAGCCTAGTAAAAATACATAGGTCTGAAATCCCATTTTTGCAGGGGAACCAAAATAGTCTTGAAAGAGCATTATCATGCTGAGCATTTTGATAGAGACAGAATCACAATTATGTTATTTTAAAAGTTGGGCACCATGTGGCTTGCTAGAGTCACAGCCATATTACCTGAAAAGGCTGCCTCCTCTAAAACTTACCCTAAGCACTTACGTCTTAGTACAAAAGTGTGGGCAAAGAAATAATCTTTTTGTTGCTCTGTTTAAAACTGTGTTAATTAAATTGAAGGATATGTACTAGTTTATTAATTTCTACCTCAATTAAAAAAGGGTTTTATTTTCTTTGCTTGCAAATAGTGGTCTTGCCAACAATTTTCTGCAGTACTTGGCAAGCCAAAACACAGTGTAGTAATATTACAAAACTTGAAATGAAATGTCTAAAGATCTTGACATGTGATTTGTGACATATTTTGAGTCTCTGTGTTCCTAGCTTCTTTTCCATTGTTTGATTCATATGTTGAGAATAATCAGGAATTCTTTCACTGTGTGAGTTTGGATTTTTGAGGTTGTTTTTGGTTTGTTTTATTTATGGAGTCTTGCATTACTGGTGCCCTTTTGTGAATTAATTAAGTTTCATAAAATGAGATAAGTCCGTGTTATTAGTGTTGTATTCAGTGTAATAAGCTCTGCTTTTAGGGAAGGGACAATGCAGGAGGAATGAGAACTCCCCTCATAGGGAGGGAAAAAGGATATGCCCCATGTAATCCCACCTAAAATAAAGAAACGTTTGGTAGCTGTCAAATCTCTTATAGGGAGAAAAAGCAAGGAATGTACAAGTATCAAACATTATTTCCATTTGTTATGTTGACACAAATGTCTGTTTAAAAAAAAAAAAGGGAAAAATTCTTCCCAAAGGGGCTCTTTTGCAATGCTGAGGCAGAGTCATTTTAATTGCAGTTCGGGAAACGAGTTACTGCCCTTCCCAAAATTCTGTAATCTCACATGTGAAGCGAGGCAGAGTTGGAAGCAGAGCAGGGTAAGCCGTGTGCTGCTCTGATCAGTTCAGTATGGCTGCTTCTCCTGCCAACTGCAGCAGTTCCTGAGCCCTGTCCCTTCTCTGCCAAGTACTGAGTTCCCTTTGGTATAGATGAATTCTTAAGGACGGAAAGAGAGGAGGAGGGATTTGGAATTGGAGAAAGGAAATTTTGGAATTTGGAAAAAAAAGATCTGTTTGGAGCGAAGTAAACTTTTTCCTGAAAAAAAGGGTGTTGACAACTGCTTCTACTGAATCAATAGATTTTCAGCTTCTTGTAAACCTCAGGACAGACTCCTTTCATTTACCCACCAGCCCTGTGTCTCTTGCTGATCCTTTGGCTCCTCATTTAATGTCTGTTCTGCTCTTCAGCTTTGTATTGGTCTTTCCAGCTGTCTGCTCCTTCATTTTTTTTCACTGTGGTTCCCCCAGTGATGTTACTCTGGTATTTCTCTATCCAGCTGATGTTGTGGTTGCCCATTCTTTTCCATCATTTTGGCACCATAGCATCGTAGCATGGTTAAGGATGACTGGGACCTCTGGGAATCATCTGTTCCACAGCCTTGCTCCGGCAGGGTCACCTAGAGCTGCCTGTCCAGGACCATGTCCAGACAGCTTTTATCTCCAAGAATTGAAGCTCCACAACCTGCCGGGACAACCTGTGCCAGTGCTCAGGCACCCTCACAGTAAAAAAGGGTTTCCTGGTGTTCAGAGGGAGCCTCCTGTGTTTTAGTTTGTGCCAATTGTCTCTGATCCCGTCAAGACCTTCCAGCTGTCAACACCTTCCACCTTTCTGGGTATCAGTGAAACAGAATACTGTGTTCCCCTCTGTGTCCTCTTGTGCTGCTCCTCTCCGTAAGAACAGTTTTCTTCTGGTGAGTGAGATTCTAATGGCCAAAAAAATACAGACCAGAAAATTCTGGAAAGCCTGTGGCTTTGTGCACAAGGGTATATGCAAATATAAAACTGCTAATCCAAAGAAAGAAATAATACACCAAATAGCTCCTGATACATGCTTTCTGTAGGTTTGGTAGCCCTTTTGCTACTAATGAAGACTTGGCTTCTGCTTCTTTTCCCCGTCTTCTGTTAGTTTCAGCAAGTTTCTGTACTTGATATTTTCTTGGCTCTGCATTTAAGTTGAAACTGAATTCTGTGTGTTAATTATCTGATTATTCCCTTTTCTTTTTTTCTGTCTTTTTTTGGAGAACACTTGTGAAATATCCCAACTCAGCCTTGAATCTGTAATTCTTCCTCTGTGTGTCCCATAAAAATGTTGAGGTTCAGATCCGGGAGAAATGCAATAAAAATAAGTTTATTTGAACTGCTGAGTCTCTTAGGAAATCATTAGTAAATCCATCAGGTATTCATTCTGTTAACTATCCGTACCATGTCAACTAGCAGAGCTTTCTACCAGACCCTCAACTCCCCAGGGTGTTCAGAGGCTTCAGGATGGATAATAAATAAAGGAGCCTGGATGATTTTATCGACCAATAGCTCCTTATCTGCATTATTGTTGTTAGTAACATTTTTATCAGACCCACTGACTTTGCCTGGCCAGTTGATTTCTTGTTGGACTTCACATTAACTTCCTGATGATAAAGCTTCCTCTGACCAGCCTCATTTGTCTCTGGGCAAAGCACTGAAGCACCAGAAACAAACACTTCTCAGTGGAGGAAAGTTATTCATGCAGAAGTTGCCAGGGAATTTTGGACTACTTCAGAATCTCATCAGCTTTGAAGCAGCATGAAAAGCACTTTTCTAGAGAAAAAAATATTCTGCAATATCCTGCTTATTAAAGGAAATATAGGCATCCTTTGCAGTTTCATGAATTATACTGAGTAGAGCCTCTCATCGAGGCAAAGTAAAACATACCTTAGAGCAAGTCCTGGTTTGGGTGAATAGATGGCAAAAGCTCTTGGCAACATGTTAAATACCAAAGTAGTTTTAAAATCCAAGCAGATACTTTGGCCTCATCATTACCACCCATCCCTTCTAAAATTGATGAAAGGAAGAATCAACACCACTGAGGGCTTGCTTTTAGATTTAAACTTGACCATATGTATTTGTAGCAAATATGTGCTTAGAAATGCACTTAAATATTTTTAGGGCAACTAATATTCTATGTGCTCATTAGAAAAGGAGTAATTTCTTCTTTCATATGCTGCTGACTCCTACCTGCTCAGGCACTGGAAAAATTAGCAGAACTCAAGCATGTTTTTGTAATTATTATAAGCATCTTATTATTTTTGCTTTATGTTTTGGTAATTTGTTTGTAATGAGGAAAGCAAACACAAGAGGAGGTTACTTGATATTTGCGTTTAATCATTACAGGCTTACTCAATAATACCATTTATCTTCATGCACACTTAAAATGGGCCATTTAGAAAAATCGGGGGTTTTTTTGCCTTCCCACCAATACCTGTCTCAGGTGTTTTGAGAACTGGTGGAATCTGTTACTTCCAAATCAGTCAAATCAGTTTTAACCTCACTGAGTTTTTCATTCTGGAGGTTATTTCTGAAATGTAGCTTCCTTTTTTTTTTTTTTTCCCTGTTTATTCAATAGTGCTTTTGTAGCTTTGGTATCAAACTATGTTTTGTTAAACATAATCCAACAAGTTTCTTTAAGTTTTCAAAGACCTGAAATATTCCACTTTTCCATTGCCTTGCTGTTTAACTCTGCTGCTGTGTCATTAGTGATGTGATGGAAGATCTGCCATGGCCATTGCCAGTCAAATACATTGAAATAATAGCATGCGCTTTCTGTGCTATACGCTCTTCTCCTCACTGGAAAAAAGGCTGTTCTGTGTATGTTTTAGTTCATAGAATCACAGAATGGTTTGAGTTGGAAGGGACCTCAAAGATCATCTTGCTCCATCCCTTCTGCCATGAGCAGGAACCACTTGCTAATTCTGTGGACCTGTCTTAATTTTTGTTACAGTAATGCTGTGTTGAGGCTGACTCTTCTGTTTGGTAAAAGAAATAGAAGAGAAAATCACTGCTGAGGAACTAAACTCACAGTATAAACCAGGGTGTTGTTGGAGCCCCCCAAACACCTACTCTGGTAGCCTTTTTCTGGGTCAGGTTCAAATGGGAAGAAAGTAGTGGGTAAAATGAACTTCAGGATAATAAAAGAGGTACCCATTTGCAAGGCATTGCAGAGTGACCATAGAAAATTAAATGACTCTTAATTCAATAGTAGTTCATGTAAAAGAACACGCAGGGCAAGATTACCATCCTTCTTTCATGTAAACAAAAATCACTCTCAAGTGGCTTTTGCTACCTGAGAAAGTGGTGCTCCAGTTCTTCTGATAATTGCAGAAGCTTTCGTAAGTGAAAGAGAGAAACAAATTCTAGGAATTACTGGCAAAGGGATAAGCGGAATAAAGCGTCAGCGAGGGTTTTTTTTTTTTTTTTTCTTTTTACTGTTGCTTTATAAATCCTTGGCTTGTTAAATGCCACGTGCAGTTCTGCTTTCTCTTCTCCAAATGGATGAGCTGTAATTGGGAAAATACAGGAAAAGCCAACAAGTATGAGAAGAAGTAGGTAATAGCTTCTGTGTGGGTATCAGTTGAGGTAAAACCCTTCAATCTGAAGTGATTTCCCTGAGGAGGAATGTAATAGGGTCCAAAAAATAATGAGTGGTATGGAGAAAATGGACAGGGCATGGTGATTCATTTTGTTGTGCAACACAAAAATTAGGGGACATTGGGTCGTGTTCAGAGAGAACAAGGGCAGGTACATTTGCACTCAGCATCTACTGCAATTACAGAATTCATTGTTGCTGGATGCTTTGGGCATGAACAACTTGACATGGGTTTCCAAAAGACCTAAACAGATTAATGGAAGAATAATGAGATGAGTGTTGTTGAACACCTCTCCTGGCTTAGGAAGTTCTTCAGTCATGGATGTTCTGTGTTACGGTTATCCATAATAGGGTTTCATGTTTTTCAGGTGACCAGAATTACAGTTTAAATGGTCCTACAGTGTTTTTAGTTTATAACTGATACAAAATTTGCCGTTATTTTCTGTATGAAATGCATTTCACAGTTAAGAGCAGTTAAGAGCTCATTTGAATGAAAAGTATCAAAATATACAGAGGAATGTACAAAACAAGAATAACTGCAGGTTTTCTTCTCATCACCATCTAATACCTATTGCAGTGAATAAATCAGAGAATTATAGAATAGTTTAGGTTGGAAGGGACCTTAAAGATCAACCAGTTCCAACCTCCCTGCCATGGACAGGGACGCCTTCTCCTAGACCACGTTTCTCAGAGCCCCATCCAACCTGCCCTTGAGCACTTCCAGGGATGGGGCATCCACAGCTTCTCTGGGTAACCTGTGCCAGGGTCTCAACCACCCTCACAGGAAAAAGATTTTTTCTAATAGTTAATCTAGAACTACCCTCTTTCAGATTATTGTAAAAGATTTCTGCACCGAAGAGATCTCTGCATGTGTCTTCTTCAGACGCTGGCAGGAGAGGTGATGTTCCTATCAAATTGTGTCCAGAGCAGTCACAGAATTATGAACTCTGAGTAGTGGAAACTTGTTTTGTTCCTAAATTGGGTCAGTGAGTGAAACCTGGTAATTATAGTACTGGTTAGTGTCGTGGTTTATCCCAGCTGTCAGCTGAGTACCACACAGGTGCCCCTCACTCCCTGCCCCAGTGGGATGGGGAGGAGAATTGGAAAAAGGTAAAACTCGTGGGTAGAGACTAGAACAGTGGTGAGCCCCTGGCACAGGTTGCCCAGAGAAGCTGTGGCTGCCTCATCCCCATAAGTGTTCAAGGCTGAGTTGGATGGGGCTTGGATCAGCCTGGGATAGTGAAAGGTGTCCCTGCCCATGGTAGGAGGTTGAGGCTGTATGTTCTTTAAGGTCCCTTTTGGACCCAAACCATTCTGTGATATACTGGTGTTCTGTGGTGTGGAGTGTCCCTCTGGACAGTTGGGGTCAGCTGTCCTGGCCATGTTCCCTCCCAGCTTCTTGTGCACCTGTTTGCTGGCAGAGCATGGGAAACTGAAGAGTCCTTGCTTTAGAGTAAGCACTGTTTAGCAAAAACTAAAACATCAGTGTGTTACCAAAATTAATCTCGTCCTAAGTCCAAAACACAGCACTCTACCCCATACTAATAAGAAAATGAATTATGCTAGCCAAAACCAGGGCAGGTAGGCATTTTAAATTTATAGTTTGCATTCCCTTGTAAAGGTTTCTTTTAATATTGTTGCTACACTGACCTGGTTTTTATCTGTCAAAGCTACTGGAGCATTTTGATGTTGTTTGTAGCTCTGCAGTCCCCTGTGAGGCTGTGTAAAGCACCTGGTCCCACTGGCTGTTTCCTGACACAGCACTACCCTTTCCTTGAGCAAAAATAGTTGTGTCTGCCTTTAAAAGCTCGTTACTCCGTCTCACAGAACATCTTGGTAAGCAACAGATGAGACCTCTGGGATGTCCCTACTGTGTTTGGTGATCCTGGCATTTTCCAGCCTGCAATACTTTCTATTCTTAGTGAAAGTTTTGGAAGCTCATGACATGTGCTTCATTGTCTGCCACATCAGTGGGCCTAACAATAAAGTGGTTAAGCAGTCAACCTGCTACATCTAGACAGCAATAGAATATTAATTTTATGTTTATGACAGCCCTTTGGTGTTTTTTTTAATAGTGTATCTTTTTAATGAGTATTATAATATCTTAAAGATTTTTTTTTCTGGTAGAACTCTTACAGTGTTTTTAGGTTTTGACTTGACTGGTAGTTTCTGAGTATTTAAAAGAAAACCTTTTGGATTTGCTGGTGTCTTTCCTTTGCCTGATTGCTACAGGAGAGCCCACACATACATCTCCTTACTTTGCTTTATGTTTACCCAAGTAGCTTGCAGAATGAGGCCTTGTGGTGGCTAGAAAACAGGAAAGGATTGTTGGTAACAAAAGAGCATTTTAGATCTTAAGTTGATGTTGCTTGCATCCCCAAAGAAAGCTGTGATCATGTAATGAAATCCCAGCCATCCCCAGTCTCCTGCTTTCCACAAGGCCTGGCACAGGGGGAGCTGACAAAAACAGAGCTTCCCCCATGAGTCTGCATGTCCCAGTGTGTCTCATCAAAGGAGAGGTTTCCAAGGGCTCTGAAGACAGAGCAGGAAAACAGGAAATTATCAATACAGTTATTACTCAGAATGTTGTAAATCTCTCTATAAGGCATGTAAATATGGAGACCAGCTGCTGTTAGGAAGGTAGGGTAGTCCACATAATCAGCTGAGGGTGCTATGTGCTGTTTGTTATTTTCTTTGAGTGTTCTCTGCATTCTGCTCTGTAAAGGGGAATAAAAATAAGAAGAGAAGAAATTTTTTAGCCTCTGTAAAGTGGTTTTTTCCTCATTTGAAAAAAATACAAATTACAACTTGAATAGTGTAAAAGCTAAGGATTGTCTTTTCACCACTATGTGTATTACTGAAGCAAATGTGATGGAAGTGTTAATTAAAAGAGAAATTCCATAGACATGCTGTAAATCTTACCAGTCCCAGTGATTTCCCTGCTTATCTGTCCCCTGTCAGTCAGGCAGTTTAACTTTTTGCCCTTGTATTTCGTATCTCCATCCTTGGAGGTGCTCAAAAACCATCTGGGCAGCTGGCTCTGGTGGCCCTGCTTGAGCAGGGGTTTGGACAAGGTGACTCTGGGCTGCCTTCCAGCCTCAACCAGATGTGATTCTGTGAGTCACCTAAGTTGTAAAGTGTGTGGAAGTCTCAAGCCTTTTGATGGCCCATATGGGCAGGAACTTTAGTCCTTGTACTTTTGGGGGATTTCTTTTGATAAGAAAAGAAAGTTTTTCTGTCCTCAGCAGCCAGGTGAGAAAAAACTATGAATATAATTGTCTTCAAATAATAAAAATTTTTTAAGCGCATAGTTTCCTAGTATTTTCCTAAAGTTTTAGTATAGGATAGTGACATTAAAAAATAATCTAGAGACATTGGGGAATTGTGTAATTAGGTTTTTTAAATCTCAGTCTCCCACTAACTCACTGTACATAGGCAAGATCTTCATTGTGCCAGAAACAATCATGAAAAGAGGACACAAGATAAAGCCTTATATATGAATCTGCAAATGAGTTTCACATTTATTGATCATCCCTGGATCCTTCATTCCCAGTACCTTCAGACTGTTTGGCCAAGCAAAAATCTGATGATGTTTATTGAACATATTGTGCCCGGTGCTTCCAAGAACATCTCTGAGGTGTATCTGACATGTCCCCTTGCCAAGCCAGTGCTGGGATCCATCTCCTAGGAATTTGACTCATGAAATGCAGTGCTCCTGTTCTTCCTTAATCCTCTGCAGGAAAACTTTCACAAAGTTGTTTTTTACAAGTAACACTCGATACTTTCATGCTGTTTAGTGAGCACCATGTTTTCAGTCTTCCAACAGCATATTGAGGCATAGTTTGCTTTATTGCAGAGACAGCAACTGAGATGTTGTTTGTCTCATTTAGTTTAATTTGGGTCCCTCCTTCTTTAGAGAATCAAACAGCAGTGGAAAAGCACCATAAGGATGTAAGCTCATATAGTTGTCATGTGTAGTGAAACAATCTGTGTCTTCTCACACAGTCCAGAGTTCCTGGGAGTGAGTGAGTGCCCCTGAACTTCGCCTTCCCAGTGCCCAGTAATGGTAATGAGATGGAAGCTGGCAGAGAGTAAATGGCTTTCACTTGATTGAAAGTTTCTGCAGGCACACAATAAAGCAGAGTTCCTTTTGCACAGTTTAACTGGGTTAAAGAAAGTCGCCAGGATGGATCTGAGCGAGGCCAGGGTTTCCGGTGGTCTTCCCAGAGCACTTCAGGCATGGTTGTCCTGGGCTGTGTTGTGGGTTTTGTTCTGAGTGCTTTGGCGTCTGCCTGTCTTCTAGGTGTTTATGTTTTGCTCTCTTCATTGAGGTTGCATTTAGAAATTTGGGGGTTACTGGCACAAAATTGTCCTTCGTATCCAGCATACTTGGAAATGCACCGCAGACTGTTATGAATGGCTCTGCTGGACACTGCCTGTTTTGGGAATCCTCATCCAGGAAACACCCAGGGATGTTTGTTCAGATGTGCCAAAAACTGAGGTTGTGGGGTTTGGGTTTGTTTTGTTTTGTTTTCCATCCAGAGCCATTTACTATTACAAGGGATGTATTCCCAAGAGGGTATTTATTTAGTGTCAAATCATCATCCAGCATGTTTTTTCAGAATAGGTTGGTGGAAGGGGTTTAACACGAGCCATTAGGGTTTTGGACAGGTAGTCACATTTGGATGTTTCAAGTGTCCAAAAACCTTTTTAGAAATAGTGAAAGTGAAATAGGAGAAGCAGTTTCAATTTACACCAGCTCAGATGAATACTTGGAACACCCAGTCCTCCAGTCATGAACAGGAATCTCTTTTTTTTTTTTTTTCCTCTTAATGTTATGTTTCTCTTCAATATGGTTTAGAGGTGTTCACTGAGGGTTTTAAATGTTACACATTGTCTTCCTAAAAGAGTTCACTTTAGGTTAAAGAATAATTATACTTCAATCTCTGTGCATGAAACAAGACAGATTTCCCATTTTCCATGTGCTGTAGAAGGCATTTGATTTCAGTGTTTCAGACCAAGCTGCACAGTTTTACGGTCTGAGAATTTTCCTCTTTTCTTGGTTTTATTTATAAGATTAAAGCTTGTAACAGGTTTTTGTGCATGCCCACCCATGTCACAGATTCTTCTACCCAGTCATTTCTCCACTTGTCATTTATCCTTTGCAATATTTAATTATATTTTGACATGTTGTACATTAATTTTTTAAAAAACGTGAAAGTGTCTTCTGCTGAAGTTTTCTAAAGAATCTGCTGCTTTACTCCAACTGGACTTCTTTGCATGAGCTGTATGTAGTGGCCTCTGAGCTCAAACCCATGTTCACTGGATACTTCAAAGGGGGCCTTCCTCTGGCAGTGCTGTGAGACAGATGTAGCAGCCATGGGCACAGGCAGGACAAGGCATGTGTATCTTGAGCTGGATATGCCAAAGCACATCTGTCAGAATCCTCTATGATTTTTATGTTGCTTAGGTTTCTAAATCAAAGTGCAGAGGAGTACAGAAACACCAAATTTGCTGTACAGCCTTGAACCTTGTTCCTGTGCATTCTGGTGTACTTGGAACAGCACTTTGCCATGTCCTTCTGGTAAACTTCTGACTCACTCCAAGGAAAGGGGGAAATGATTAGGAAGAGGATTTAAAGTTGCACAGACAGCAACAACTTCACGTTTCATGTTTCAGAGTAAAACCAAACTTTCTAGTCAAATCTAGCATTGTCAGCTGTAGATGTATATATTTTTCTGTCTTAACAACTAATGTAAAAGCATGCTAAAAAAACTGGTTATGTTCCTTCAGTTCAGAATGAAGCTTAATCTGGCATGTCCTTCATTCCTTCACCTCCTCAGCCCTGTGCCAGCATAGTTAGTGTAACCAGGAATGAATTTGTGCAGGGAATTGAGCGAAGTTAAACGTAATAGAGGAGGAAAAAAGGTTTAATATACCCCAGATTAGCATGCTCACTGTGATGTTTGTTCAGGGCTGACACAGCAGACGCATGAGAGATGTGGGGAGAATGGGAATGTCTAAAACTCCAGCCTTGTATGAAGTTTGTCACTGAACAGCTCTCCCCTTGCCCCATTCCTCGTTGCTACTGAACAGCATTAGTTCACAGTGGTACTTCCTGTTATGGAAATAAAGTTGTAAATATCCAGTTTCATGTTTTAGCTAGAGGTGTTAATTTCCCACTCCTCTAATTTCGTTGTGTGGCAGAAGATAGTTACATGGGTTAACCTGTCTGTAAATAAAATTGAAGTTTGCAGCACAAGGGAAAGCTTCCAGATGCATAATAATTTTTTTAAATTTTTTTTCCCCAGAAGTCAAAGAGCAGTCTGCAGAAGAGGATGCCCAGACGGAAGTGGAGAGCACCAAGCAGCTAACACCAGTCCTTCAGCACTCCGTGTCCGAGGAGTCCGTGAGCTCCACCGCCTCCGTGGGTGTGGAAGCCAAAACCAGGTGAGTGAGAGAGCCAGGAGGAGGCAGCTGCTGAGTCAGGGGCAGGGCTGGGAGGAATCTCTTGGGCTGCACAGTGCTCGGGGCACAGGGCTGGGACTCTGCTTTGAAGTGCCTGGGACTGGTGCCTTAATTGGGAGATCAAGGTGAAAAGCACGTTCCATGAGTGCTGTCCTCACACTGCTCTGGGAAACCCTTCAGTTGTAGCACATTAGCTGGGTAAATTAAAAGAGGCATAAGTGATAGGAGATAAAATGTGATTACTGAAGCTTTCCTGCTGTGTAGGAAATGGTGTATTAGCAAATCTATATAAAAGTTATTTTTGATGTTTCAGCTTGTATGAGTGTATTTTCAGGAACAAAGTAAACCGAATCTCTTGTCATATCTACTGTGTTTTCCTTGTTTTGGAATTTATAACAGAGATAATAACGTTCATATTTTTTTGACTTTTTATTAATACAAATTACCCTAAAAGCAATGAAAGTATTAATTATGTTATATGAGGGAAACCAGAGCACGCTGTCTGTGATCACTGTTGAAATGGTGTCACACAGGTCTAGCAGAGCTTCTCTGGTGAAGCTCTGCTAAAAGCTTCTAACCCAGTAGCAGGTCTCTGCTGCTGCAGAAGGTGCTGTTACCAGCTACCAGACTGTTACAGGTGTGATTATATTTTGACAGACTTGGAGACAATTGTCTTCACCATTTTTCTTCCTCCTAATCCAACACAGAGCATATTTTCCATGCACAAAAAATTACTTAATCTACTCATATATAATTTTCGTGTTTTACATGCTCACAAACTTTTTAGATTCCAACAGCTACTTTCCTTCTTACAGAATATTCAGTTAAATAGTTCTTGTGCGTATACCTGAGTGAAATACGTAAAAATTCCTGTTCTTGATGGAATTTTCCAAGGCTGAGATTAAATTGCACTAAATATGTAGAGCAACTTGAACTGAGCAGCTGCTTTGCTTCATTATTTGACCCTGTTTTGGATCATTTGCAGAAATTTTAGTGCTGTTTCATCCGCTCTCTGTTCTTCTCAAGGTTGCTTTTTTGCTGTTATCGTGAATATTTGATTACAGCACTTTCCATAGCCATAGACTTGTTTCTTAAAAGCTGGACAGCAGTCTCCTGAAAAAACTTTGGCCTGGTTCTGAGCCAGCCCTTATTTGCCCTCAACTTATTCTTCCTTCCAAGTGAAAGTGTTGACTTTGATCAGTCAGGATGGAATGGCTATTATGTGCTCATTGCTTTGGCTGATCAAAGCACTAAAAAGCTGAGTACTATTAATTTTTAATTAAAATAATAGTGATCAGACTCTTGTCTCTGACATTTTGGAAAGAAATGTATTGAGGAGATATGAAACTGTTAATTGGGAATCAGAGGTTTCTCTGACCCCAGGTAATTTTGATTTCAAACTTAGATGCAGAATGGGGGTTTGTTGCAGAAGTCATTGATGTCCTTGTAACAGTGGAAAAAACCCAGATGTCAGGGTTTCTGTGGAAGTGAGTCTTGAAAAAAGCCTCTTCTGATCTGTGACTTGTGATCAGTCCTTTGTGTGATTGTGTGTGGAGTGCTGCCACTGACATTGTGTCATGCAGGGGTTGGAGGACTGAAATCTGGGGGCTTGACTGTTTTCTTAGGAGAAAATACAGTGTGTGAAATAACACACACTGCTGATGCTTGTGTAATGATTGGAGGAAATGTATCAGGATTTAGGATAAAGTGTGACTCCACAGTGCCTTACAGCTAACTTGGGGAAGTAGTTTTGAAGCTGATTTCCAAATAATTCATACTCATCAGCTTCATGTCTTTCTTGGTAAGCTTTTCTCTTTTATAATAAAAGTAACTTCCACTTTCAAATAAAATGGAAGGGCTTGTATATTCAAAAATAGCTTTAGGTATGTGAGACATAGGGGAATTATGAGAATATATTATAACAGACAGAGCAGAAATTGCCTAAAAGACAGAAAAGAATCCAGGCCTCCATGAGAAGTAGATGCAGGTGTAGGTGGAGCTACTTTTGCATTGCTTTTTTTCAGAGTTAAGATAATTCTATGTTTCTGTCTTTGGTAGTGAAGATAAAGGAATTAGAGAAGCATAGGACACAGGGCATAGAATAAAGTCTTTGCAATGAAAAAATTAAATAATTTGCTACTGAAAAACAGTGATTTTAACATAGTAGGACATGTCAAAACTAGGATGGGGATTTCAGTAGCTGAGAGATTAGCTGGAGCTTGGCTTGTGTAGTATTTTTCTATGGATCCTTCCCGAGACTGCAGCTAAATAAAAACATCCAAGAGAAAGGTGAGAGGGCTGGTAAATTTTGGAACCTTCCTGAGGTGGGATTTAGGAGACTAAGAGAACTACTGACAGTGAGTGGGATTGGGGCAGGGAATTCAATAACAGATTCAGGGTTAGTGCTCAGAAAGCAATGTGTTAAAACCCCATTAAAATAAAGAGAATCTAAGGCATACTGGGGTAGGGGGGCTGAAAGGGGTGAGGCGTGTGCTTGAAAAGAGTGAGTGAATTATTGACCACATGTAGGGAGAGGCAATAGCATCAAGCAAAGATAAACTCCCAAGGCTGGCAGTGGCAGGAGTAACACTGCCAGCTCCTATATATCATGAGCGTCATGGGTTTTGGAGCCTTTTCCTTCAGTTGTTCCCTTTTTTTCTTTTTATAAGCCTTGTGAGAAGCTTCTGTCAGCCTGGGACTTATGGCTGAGTGGAATCCAGCTTCTTCGAAAGGAATGTGCTGCCTTGGTTTGTGCTGCCTGCAGGGAGCAGGGGAAGTGCAGCCCTTGGGGAAGGCAGGGAGCCAGGAGCCGGCTGCGACTCCGAGCAGAGCCCACTTCCACCTTCCTCCTCTGGTTCCCACATTGGCAACCCCGGGCATTAAAGGCTAACGAGAATGGCCTAGAAACACAATTTCATAGGAGAACAAAACACCTTTTGATTCATTTTACTTTCTGTCTGCTCTCGGAGACTGTGAATTGCATTAATTGCATGTTTTCGGTCCCTTTGCCATAATAGTGAAGACGGAACATTCTTAAATAAGTGGAAGCTGAGGTTTTCACACAGCTCTTTCTGATTTTGGTACTTTGGCCTGCTTAAATATCTGCTCTTGAGAGATTGTAGCTAAAACTAAAAAAAAAACCAAAAAAACCTGGCAAAACACCTTCCTGCTTTCTTGCTTCACTTGTAATTGGACAAAGCACGTAATTTTCATTCCAGACCAATTGCGCCATTCCCTGTTATTTTGTTGCTTGCTGCTTCTAAGATGAAATCTGGAGTGTGGAGATGGAGGGCTTGGGTGCTTTAGTCCATCAAAAAGAAGTGGCTGGTGAACATCTCTAGATTGTGTGAACAAAAAAAATAGTGAAAAAGTAGCAGTGAACTTCTTTACCTTTGTTCCCTTTTTTTTTTTTAAATAATCTTAAAGCACATTAGAAAATTTGTAACATTCAGAGCAACACTTGGTGGAGAAAAGAAATTGTGGAGTGGCAGAGAGTAGACAATCTGGACAGAATTAACACTTCAGTGATGGAAGGCAAACCTAGATCTCTAGGCAGGAAGATGTTGGAGAAAAGATTTAATATTAAAATAGGTTTTAAAATTTGTTAAAGTTGTAAAGTCAAGCACATATTTTGAGGATATACCAGTATTAAGATTAATTTTGAAATTGGTTATTTCTTTTCATGAACATGGACTATGATACAGTTTCTAGTTTTATGTGAATGTTTTTCTCCAGTAATTGTTTCTGCAGAGAATGGACCTTATGCATGACACAGGACATTTCAAGTCCTTGAAGAGTTTGCCTTTGCTTTTCTAGCTCTAGATCCATATAAGCATTTATGGGATCATCCTCTGAAGCCAGTGATTTACATCTGGAAAGAGGACATTAGCATTCCTTTGTGTTCCAAAGTGAAGTACTACTTCAGCATTGTATTAATGACCAGTTTAACCCAGAGTGAAATTACTGATTTGGCTAGCAGGCCACAACTAAAGACTAAGACCACACACTGAAAAATGAGAAAAAAGTTAAATATTTACTGGTTTTCCATCCTGTTTGTTCATGTATTGTTAGGGAGGTGGTCTCAATAAGAATTCTGTGACGAATCATGGTTAAAGCAACTTTGCCTTGGATTTATAGGGCAGGAAGGGACCTTTGGAAATCATCTTAGTTCACCTCCTTTTCCAAGGCAGTTATCTACAGCTGTCATTCCTGACACAAGCTTACATAAACTGCTCTTAAATCTTCCAGTAATAAAAACTCCATATCGTCCCTAAACAGTCCCTTCCAGTCTCTTTGTTTTTACTGTTGGAACCACTTTCCTCACATCTAACCCACACTCTCCTCATTCTGGGTTTATTCCATTACTGCTCGTACCATCTGCCAAGGATAATGGAGGACAGCTTTGTGCAAAAACCTCTCATTTATTTCCCCAGCATGCTTTACCTCGAAACAGAAATCTCAAATTTGTTCCTACTTCCTTCATAGATGATGTTTTCTTGAGCTCCAGTCCTTCTTGCTGGTTTGAGTTTTCTCCAGATGGTCTGTGTCTTTCTCAAAGCACAGAAGGCGTGTCACACAAATGGGGCCAAAGAAGGGTTTCACAGGCAGCCAAAATGCTGCCTTTTGCTCAGGCTGAACAATTGCCATTGTGGCCATAATGTGTTCAATGCTCTCGTGAAGAACTTGTGCCTCATGGGATTTGACACCATATTCAGTGACATTCATGACTGAGCCTTTAAGCTGCACAGCCCTTTGCTCCACTTTGTTCTGTAGGAAGGTCCAACCACAGAAACCATGCAATGCCTCCTACCCAGTGTGAGCAGGTGCTCATGGGTGCTCCAGTTTCTGGAGTCCCGTTCTCAGCCTCTCATAGATGTTCTTAGGCAGTTTTTCTGTCTTAGCCCTGTCTTAAGGCTGCTTGTCTCCACCTTGGTCTGTCCTGCTGCTTACAAGTCCTGGACTGGTGGGCAGCAAGCTGAGCACTGGCAGCTCAGGTGTGATGCCTGAACAGGTTTTCTGTCCTCTGGGAGATGGCAGGCAGACAGATAGACAGAAGCACCCTGTGGCTGGCAGTCAGGCCATGCTGAAGGGCTGAGGGCAGTACTCATTACAGCATGGGGTGCCTGCTTTGTCAGGGATTGCACAGATACAGGATAATCACAGACAATGGTAAGAATCTGGGGTCTTCTGTTCCGTTGTTGAGTGAATACAGCATTTTCTCTCATTTCTTCAAAATATCACCTCTTCCATTTTTATTTTTATTTTTTTTGCCTCCCGCTTTCTTTGCCAGCCTCTTCGGGTTTTTTATGTTGTTGAACGCTCATATTGCCATTCCCATTTTCTTTGCTAATTCTAAGCTGCTCATCAGTTTTAATCATAGTTTCAGGGTTCACATAGTTGATGTTTACTCTTCTTTGTTTCTTTGCCTGATGTGCACTTTCCTTCCTTCCATTTCCGGTGACTTCTAGACAGGTGTTTGTGACACGGTATTTCTTCTCACCCCTTTATCCATTTCGTGTTCATTTTCCTTGTCAACTGTGACTATTTTCTTCTTGCTTCCTTTGGCTGTTTGTGTGATCTCTGTTATTTCCCACAGTCAGTCGTCCCATTTCTCCAGCACCTTCCGTTTCCCTCACACAGCAAACTCCGTGTTGTGCTCTGCATTCCTTCCTTGCTTCCATGCCACAGCTGATGGAAAGTTCAAGCAACTGAAATGGTAAATCTGGACTCACAGCACCCCAGAGCTGTAGTTGCAGAGGTGATCCCTGTGAGTGTCTCTGACCTTTGCCAGAAGGATGTTCGTTCACAGGGAATGGATGGTGCATATGGAGTCTGCTTTCACGTGGGGACTGGGAGAGGCTGGAGTGAGAGAGACTGGGCTGTGTGTGAGAGACTCTTAGTGAAGAGAGAATTTTTCTACTCATAGCTTCAATGTGCTAAAGCTTTGCTGGAGCACTTGGGATCTACTTGGTGAGGATAGAAGGATTTAGAGAAATGAGTTTCGACTAATTTTTTAGGGTTACAGAAAGGGCTATATCTGTAACTTCAAAAATTAATGTAGTAAAACTTAAAACATTTCACAGAACAACAGATGGGTTGATCAAAGATCTGAAGTAGATTCGAATTAAGCAGTTGAGGACCCTTCAGTATGTAAAAGATGTTGGAGAAGGAAGATAAGAAGTTTCAGAATCCTAGGTGGTGTGGGGAAGGGGGCTGTATCCTGACTGTTTAGTTTCTTTTAATGAAAGAAACTGAGGGTCATCAAGTGAAACTTTTAAGAGTTAGATGCAAAATAAAAGGAGGTGATTCTTCGTACAGCAGAGAGTTGTCTAGAGTGACACTGAAATCCTTGCCAAAGGATGTGGTTTGCTGAAATTTTAGGTGTGGTCAAGAGCAGACTGGGCAAGTTCATGAAAGAGAAACTGAGAATGAGTGTACAGGAATCGCAGCTGACACAGGGAAGCCCTGAACTGAACATACTGGGGAGCATGGATAGTACCATGGCTGCCTCCTGTTTAATATCTCTGTGCCTTTGCTTATTCCTGCTTAGATGAAGCTTTCTTGAAAAACTGCTGTTTAAAGCCAGCTTGGTAAATCTCAGTAATTTTCAGGTAGTAAGACCCTACTTAGTGTTTGAATGAAGTTCCCTCCAAGAGAGGCTGGCACCTCTGTGTGAGTTGGGTGTGACTGTAGCTCCCCCATCCCTGAAGTGTCCAAGGCCAGGTTGGATGGGGCTTTGAGCAACCTTTTCTAGTGGAAGGTGTCCCTGCTCATGGCAGGGGGTTGGAGCTGGATAATGTTTAAGGTCCATTCCAACCCAAACCATTCTGTGTATTATGTTTTAATTACCAAGAGAGAGAATTTGGCTTACACAGACAATACTTTCTGGGCACAGGTGCATATTGAAGGTTGAAGCCACATGATTTACTATTCTTTGACTTCTGTCCCTCAGAGGTGAAGATACCTCTCAGAATTGCATGAATTGGCACCTTTCAGGCACAATCACAATTGCATTTTATATGGGATTGTTATTTGAGGGTACTAGTCAGTTCAGATGGATATTAAAGACTGAACTAGAGGGCCTTGGAGTAAAACTTCTAAACATATTTTATTCAGCACTGACGTTCTGGTAATTCCTCTTGCATTG
>VZTZ01045713.1:231868-295730 GCA_013400955.1 Drymodes brunneopygia | reverse complement strand
AGTACTGATGAGTTTCTTCTCTCTCTTTTTTCTTAGTAGCTTATAAAAAGATTTGTGACACATTGTCTCTTGCTTTTTATCCCATTTTGAATTATCCTGTCCTTAAAATATGTTAATTATGATAACAGATCTAGAGTTTGATCTTAAGATTTGCCAGTATCTGTATTTCGTTATCTTCAATATGAGAGCTCTTCTTGCATCACAGATTTAGATCCTCTAATTGCATATTGACATATGGAAAGTAGATTTGTATCTACTTTCTGCAGTCCTCAGATGATAGCAAAAAAATCTCTACCTTCTGCCCATACAGACATAACTTAAAATATTTACTGAGCGCTTAAAGCTAAAAGGCTAACGTGATGGAACTGGCCACTTTGTACTGTGTGGCAAGCCAGCAGCTGTGGCATGTCAGGAGGCAGAAGAGCATGGCTTTCCTGTAGAGGATCTCTCCAGCATCCCAGCAGAGGCTGGGAGTTCTCTGCCACTGAGTGTTTGTGTCTGTCTGGCTGTGGGATACAGTTGAAGCCCCTCTGCTTACTGCCTTGGAAAGTGTGAAACCTTTTTTCCCCCCTTTTTATAATCTCCCCCTATCTCAGCCTCACAGTGTCCTGACAGTGCTCTGGGCACGTTCTGCTGCTCCTGTCTCCAACTTCTGCATCCATGTGCTCAAAACCTTCAGGAAGGTTCCCCCAGCCCCTCCCTGTGGTGAGCACTCGGTTCAGCTGTGTTCCCCAGCTCTGCTGGAGAAGGAGCAGTAGCACAAACCATATGATTCTTGACAGCTTCACAGCTGTGTGCACCACGCTGCAGAGTAGCTGTGAAACTCACTGCTCCTGTTGTTTCACTCCACTCTGCCTGCAGAAAGCTACTGCTGGAAGTTGTGATGCTGGAGCTGCCTTACAGGCTCCAGAAATATCAGCTTTACTCCTTTTCAAATAATACCACTTGAAAAGTTAGTTTATTTTTTTTTCTTAATTACTGTTTCATATTTCTCTTTTATAGATCTTAACATTATTGCATATTTGCTATGACTCCACTGTAAAGAGCTTTGTTTATTTGTTTGTAATTATCCTCAAGTCTTTTAATGAGCAGTGATAGTCTGTCCTAACAGGATGTATGAATAATTATTTATTCCNTTTTTTTTTCTTAATTACTGTTTCATATTTCTCTTTTATAGATCTTAACATTATTGCATATTTGCTATGACTCCACTGTAAAGAGCTTTGTTTATTTGTTTGTAATTATCCTCAAGTCTTTTAATGAGCAGTGATAGTCTGTCCTAACAGGATGTATGAATAATTATTTATTCCACTGTGGATAATCTTGTGTTTGTAACTAGTGTAATTTATCTACCATGGTGTTGCCTGTTTAAATCTCTTAAGTCTCCTCACAAGTCTCTCTAGTCTCAATCAGCATAAATTGCTTTGCTTTCCCTGCTTAGGAACTCTGCCTGTGAGGCCAGATTGGGTTTCACTGGCAGTCCGGTGGTTACAGTCACTGATAGACAAATAATAGTGTATTTGTTGCTCTGTCACACTGAAAGCTGGCTATAAAATAGGCATATATACTGTTCAGTGTAACTATTCATTTTTCACTGCTCTCACGCTACCTTTATCCATATTTTCTTTGGATTTTTTTGTCTTCGGGTATCTTTTTCTAAAGATTCTGGAACGTGTCAGACATTTACCATCAGCTCCGGGGGTTGTGCTGGCTCATGCTGGTTGTGTGTTGAGGCAGATTAGTGAGGGATGTGCAGCCGAGGCCACGAGATGAGGACAAATGTTTCCTAACAGTGCCATAGGAAGGTGTAATTTGAGTACCATGAATGGGACTTACTGTATCTGCCCACCAACCTCCGTGTTCCCAGTGGTCCATCTTCCTTAATGAAAGTGCAGTCCTGCCTATCAACCATAAGTAAAAGCATTTGGCTTCATTCTGGGCTTCATTTTGGGCTCATGATACACTTCTCCCTTCCTTAGCATCTGACTGTCTGGTATTACCAGTAATAGTAAACCAGTTCAGGTTTCTTTCTTCTTTTT
Source organism: Drymodes brunneopygia (assembly GCA_013400955.1). Classification (NCBI taxonomy): domain Eukaryota; kingdom Metazoa; phylum Chordata; class Aves; order Passeriformes; family Petroicidae; genus Drymodes; species Drymodes brunneopygia. The sequence continues at coordinate 293,691 of VZTZ01045713.1, read as the reverse complement.
CTTTCTTCCTATTGTTGCTCTAGGGTGAGAGCCAAAGGAGCCATGCCAGAATATGATAAACCAAATCTCAGAGGCTTTGCTGGATTCTCAGGGTTTTCAGTTCTGATCTGGAACTTTCCTTTTCCACTTCCACTTTTTTTCTGTTGCTGTTCTTGTCTCTCCAGGCTGAAAAGCACAGACAGGCTTTATTTTTTCCCCCAGAATTTAGTAAATATTATACAGCAGTTTAGCCTTAAGGTTTTCTCTTCCTCCCACTTCACTTCCCTCCTCTCACTCACACAGCACAGAGTGTCCCAAATACAAATGTGCCACCTTGGAGATGCACTGAAATCTATTTAAATGGAATCCAGGCATAACCAAGCCTCTATCCAAGTGCCTCGTTCCCTGAGGCATCTTTTTGGGGTCTTAGGGGCATAAATACGAAGAAAACAGAATTGCTCATTTAAGCATTTAAAAAAATGTGTTAAATGGCCTTCCTTTAATGCAAACTGCATTAGTTGCAGAAGTTCACATTTTAAGTTTGTGGGTATGTTTATTATAGAAATATTTTTCAGTAGCTTCCATATGATGTGACACAAGGAGTGCTGTCAGAGCTGTCATTTCAATCCTGTCGCTATGTTGTGCATGTTAAAACATAATTGCAAATGGTACAGGGTATTGCAGCGGTCACAGTTCTGTAAATATAAAATTCCTCCAGTAAAACTTTTAGACATCATTTTGTTTTTAAATATTGAAGTAAATGAGGATGGTTGGATTTGTGTATGTCGTGTGCTCTGGCATGTGTGACTGTAGATGTTGCTGTGGTTTTCTCATTATTCCATCTTTCTCTAAGCCTTTTAGTGTATAGTATCTACATGTTGTGTTACACATAAGCTATATGTGCTTCCAGAAAGGTGTATGTGTTATTATGTTCTGTGTGTTCTGTAACATTTAGCAAGCCTGTGTCTTGAAACAGAGAATTTTGGAAATTCTAATCATTTGAATATAACATGGACTTTTTTTATTTGCTTCATGAATCAGGCAGTTTTCTAAACAGAAAAGAAGTTCTTTTAAAGTAACTGTGAATTAGCTGGAAATAGTGTTTCTGAATGCTGAATTCTGATACCTGACAGCACGTGGGAGCTTCTATTGTCTTGTTACAAAGGGTTAAATTAGCATGAAATTTGCTTTTTGATGGGGTATCCTCTGCTGATTTCCCCCCCAATAAAGAAGTAATGATCTTCCCTTTTACAGCGAACAACTCTGCGCCTTTTGTTACTGTGGAGAACGGAGCTCATTAGGACAAGGAGACTTAAAACAATTCGGTCCCACTCCTGGGTATGTTATCCCTTGGAAAAACCAGCCTTTAAATAAGAGTGAAGCCAGCGACAGCACCGATGGAGCTTGTGAGAGAACTCCAAGGCAAAACTCAGTGCCGCGCAAACAGAGAGGCCAGAAGAAGTAAGTCTGTTCTACAGTAGATGTGCTGTATTTTTGTTTTGCTTGAAGTTCAGCAAATATCTTTACTAGTTCTGTACTACAATAGGCAAATGGCTTGTATTTGTGAAAACATGGGGTTTTAATATTAATATGTTTTTGTAAGGAAGAAGCAACACGTACAAAAACCAAACTAAAAACACAAACCTGGAACAACCAGCATGAGAGCAGTATAGCAGTAGCTGTCTCTTCTGCTTTTTAAAAATGGATTTGTTTCTTACCCAAGTGAGAATCTTCATTCTGGAAGAACACAGAAAAGAGACATAGCTACTGTAAAGCACAGATCTACTTGTGATGCTGAAGTAAAAGTACATATGAAGGGTGGAAGAGAATGGACTTTTGACACTCCATGTGTTGTGTAGAATGGAGTAATGCGCAGCCTCTGCCCACCTGGTTGGAGCACTGGCTCTCTCCCTGGTGCTGTTGAAGGCACACAGCAGTGGTTCCTGCCCTGCAGGCTCTCTCCCTGGTGCTGTTGAAGGCACACAGCAGTGGTTCCTGCCCTGCAGGAGTGGGGTTTGCTGGCAGCTCTTCCAGACAGGGGGGTTTGGTCATGGTCCCCGGGCCTCTCAGTAATTGTGAGAGATGGCAGGGGCATACCTGGCCCTGCACTGGAGGTTGCTCAGTACATGGTGTGTCTGGCGAGGGCACTGAGATGAGACTGATCAGAGCCACGTCCGTATGGTCACAGGGTTCCTGTCACTGCAGGTTGGTGCTGACCTGAGTTCGTTCATGGTTGATGGTGAATGTGGGATCACTCAGTGCTGGCTGCGTGACAGAGGGGCTACAACCCTAGAGAAACATGAAAGGAGCCAGTGGCCATGCAGGGCTACAGTCCATGGCTACAGGCTGGGCTGTGCGGGGGCTGTGGGCGGTGAGGGATTGAGGGCAGTGAGGACCTGTGGGTGGTGCAGAGTTGAGGGCAGTGAGGGGCTGTGGGTGGTGAGGGGGTGAGAGGCTGTGGGTGGTGTGGGGCTGTGGGTGGTGCGGGGTTTAGGCCAGTGTGGGGCTGTGGGTGGTGAGGGGTTGAGGGCGGTGAGGGCCTGTGGGGGGTGCAGGGTTGAGGGCAGTGAGGGCCTGTGGGTGGTGCGGGGTTGAGGGCAGGGAGGGCCTGTGGGTGGTGCGGGGTTGAGGGCAGGGAGGGCCTGTGGGTGGTGCGGGGTTGAGGGCAGGGAGGGCCTGTGGGTGGTGCGGGGTTGAGGGCAGGGAGGGCCTGTGGGTGGTGCGGGGTTGAGGGCAGGGAGGGCCTGTGGGTGGTGCGGGGTTGAGGGCAGTGAGGTTCTGTGGGTGGCGCAGGGTTGAGAGCAGTGAGGGCCTGTGGGTGGTGCGGGGTTGAGGGCAGTGAGGTTCTGTGGGTGGCGCAGGGTTGAGAGCAGTGAGGGCCTGTGGGTGGTGCGGGGTTGAGGGCAGTGAGGTTCTGTGGGTGGCGCAGGGTTGAGAGCAGTGAGGGCCTGTGGGTGGTGCGGGGTTGAGGGCAGTGAGGTTCTGTGGGTGGCGCAGGGTTGAGAGCAGTGAGGGCCTGTGGGTGGTGCGGGGTTGAGGGCAGTGAGGTTCTGTGGGTGGCGCAGGGTTGAGAGCAGTGAGGGCCTGTGGGTGGTGCGGGGTTGAGGGCAGTNGGGCCTGTGGGTGGTGCGGGGTTCAGGGCAGAGGGGTGATGCAGGGCAGTGATGCGTGCTTGAGGGCAGTGTGGGCAGAGGGCAAGGCGGTGATGTGGGGTAGTAATGTGATACAGTGATGTGGAGCCACGGGCAGGGTGGCCATGCAGGGTCGAGGGTGGGATGGTGATCTGGGACCAAGGGCGGTGGGGATGGGGCTTGAGGGTGGGGTGCTGATGCAGAGCTGTAGGTGGAGCTGTGGGCTGTGTGGGGCACAGACCGGGTATTGGGGAATTGGGGGTCAGGGCCTGGCTAGGGAGAGAAAGGATGAAGGAGGCGGTGGCGGCCAACTCTGCCAAACTCCCCAGGTCAGACCTGTCCGTGGCTATGCTGCATACTGAAGAAGCTACTTGGAGTGTTTCACACTCACTGAGCTTGCTTGCGTGCACAGTATATGTTTTTGTCCTCATATTGGTGGTGGAAAAGTACACATTGTGCACCACTGATATAGAAAAGTGGCTTCTCTTAAAGCTAATAAAAGTAACGCTCTCACCGCAGGCTGTATTCTATAGGTACGTGAAATATTTTCAGAGAAGTCTGTGGAAAGTGTTTCTGTGCAGGGTGAGATTGCAGAGTAAATTGAGAAGTTCTGTAAATGGATTGGTTTGATCTTGTGAGAAAGCATTTTTATACAGAAATATGCCTTGTCAGTTCGGATTTAGTTTTTCTTTAAGGTGTTGTGAGTAGCAGTTTGGTGTTAGAGGAGGCTCTGCTGTGATGGGGGTGAAGCACAGGCACAGGTTGCCCAGAGTAGTTGTGGATGCTCCATCCCTGGAAGTATTCAAGGGCAGATTGGACAGGGCATGGAGCAACGTGGGATAGTGAAAGGTGTCCCTGCCCATTGTAGGAGGGTTGGAATGAGATCCTTTCCGACCCAAACCATTCTGTAATTCCAGTGGACATGAATGGTGTTCAAGAACCAGAAACATAACATATGTTATGTTAAACAGAACATAGGGCTTTGTTAACGAGGTTCTAAATGATGGTAGTGTCAGAATTAATAGGTTTTGATGTGGCTTTTTAAAGAAATTATGCAGGTCATGAATATACCATGTAATAATGGAAAAGTTTTAAGATTTCTTAGGTGGTGCACGAGAGACGTTACTCTTTTCCCCATAAACTAAGGGCTTTTTTAATGTATTTATATATGTAATGACTGAAGTAAGGCATGGTTTTCAGAAAACAGGAGTTATCACAGGTTAAAAGTCCTGTGCTTACTGTATCTATTGACAAATGCATACAATTGAGTTATTAATAGCAGAGAGTAATCAAGTTTAAAGAAGCTTAATGGAAAATGCAGCACCACCTTTCCTACCAATTGTTGAGGCATCAATGATCAGGTCTCTTATCAGTAAGCCTAAATGCACACCCTGCACACCCTTAGATGTCCTAAATATTCTTTAGCCTACAGGAAGTAAAGGTGGAGTCGTTGCTTTTTTTTTTTTTTAATGGAGTAATCTGAGTTGTATGAATTATTTTCTATTGAGATTAGAATTTGGGCGAAAAATTAATAAGATTATAAACTAGTACTATATAGTAGTCTTTATATCACTGCATTTTTTAATCTCCCCTCTCCTTTCCTCAAGCTCACCCCCACCTTTTTTTTTGTAAATATCTTACAGCATTGTATAAAGATGTTTATTTCCAAACAGATTTTGAAGTCCTGGTCTTTTTTCTGCCTTCGCCCCATGGTTATAGTATTGTCTATAGGCGCCTCACCTCTGGATGCTGTTACCTAATTCTCCGTTCCAGGGGTTGGGAAAGTTTTAATATCAAGCAGAATCAAACTTAAAGAAGTGTGTATGTCCTGAAGAACTGGAAGAGAGCAGGCTTGTTTACTGAATAGCAGCTTTAACTGGAAACTGTTGTTGGGAAGTGTTGGGCTAAAATGTAAGATGTTGATGTTCATGTTGATTTATATTTTATCATATACAGGAAAAAATTTTAGTTGCCACAAGGTTTGGACGGTTTGTGAGTATGAGGCTTGTTGAACAGAGAATGTGATCACTTCTAAGTTTGTTCTTCTGCTCCCTGATACAGATCTCGATCGAGTATAGCATCATGTACAAGTGTGAGCACCCAAACTGCTTCTGACGATCAGGTTGTCAAATTCTGGGATGAACTCAGTTTAGTTGGCTTACCAGATGACATTGATGTTCAAGCCTTATTTGAGCCAACAGGTAAGATCCATTGTTGCCCTCCTTTTTTTCCAATACAGTAGCTACAGTGACATGAGTGAACTTTTGCAGGAGTTGGTTTTTGTGCTGTGGTGTTTGTCAAGTCTTTGATGGTGCTTTGGTAGCTTTTGCCCGTGTTGGGTTGTGTTTTGGTAGCCTTCTCTCCAGAAAACAGATTCCTCAGCTTTGTGTGGGGAAGTATTTGTAATCTGCTGCTGAACTGGTGTTCACGTAGTAATAACTTCAGTACCATGATTCTGTCTTGGGGAGAAAAGGGTAAAGAAATGAGGTACAGCTTAATAGAATTCTCAAAAATCTTAATCCTGTGTTGTTACCTGATCTCCTGCTGCAAATGCAGGGTTATTGGAAACAATGGAATAGAAGATTAAAAAGAGCAGCATCATTAGAGCAGTAGAGGCATAATGCACGTGCATGTTTCCAGAATCTGCAGGTTTTCTGTCAAAAAAATGTGTGCTTTGTCATCTGGTCTTTCATTTCAGTTGAACTTTTCTATTAATTAAGTTACTAATTACTTTTTCAGAAGGCATCTGTGTCCAAATGCTTTGATGCCAGTAGTCCCTTCACGTGTTTTGCTCCAAAAAATGATAATACATTTATGTAATAATATAGATGTCACTCTTTCATGAGTGTGGAAACTAACTTCAAAGTCTAATTAAAAGAAAAAAACAAAATCTAATGGTTTTGTTGAAATAGTTTTACTATAGTGTGTATAGATGGGTGGGTGGGTTTAGCAGTCTGCATTTTTAAAGTTGCTATTATTTGTAAATGACTCTTCCCAAACCCATACAGAGATTTTTGGGATTTTTTTCCTGTATCTTGAATTATTAAGTTGGCCAGTACCGAATTTCAACAGCTAGTGTAAACCATCATTTCTAATTCCTGTATAAAGCAGTCAGAGAATTCCTTTGGAACATTTGCATTGTTTTTCCCAGAACTGAATTAGAAACTTCTTGTAAGAGTTACCTGTTGAATTCTGCAAATTCTGGGTTTTTTTGTTAGGTAGGTGTGTCTCTAGTGTGTTTGTTATTTTGACCCCATATTCTCAGTAATTTTTATGAGCTTCTGTTTATGCTGTATTTTGAGCTTTTTAACGCTTCATGTAGACTCCTAAAGCATCATATGAGTATATTCTACATGAACATACAGATCTGTATCCAGTCCTTGGGAATCTTATAAATTAAGAGTACAAACATAGGGAAATGTTATCTATGGTGAAATAGGTCAGCTGTAAGTCTGTGTGTGTTACACAAGCATTGAGTGTAGAATCAAAGTCAAAGAATACTGTGCACCCAGTGCTATGGTTACAGTCACTTGACAATTAGAGGTAAAAAAGGTGTGTTGTATATCAAAGAAAATTGCAGTGTTTTTAGTATCTGATAGTAACTGCAATATATTCAGTGTATGATAATACAGATTTTCAATGTTGAAACAAGGAAAACAAGGAGAAGGAGACTTCTCTGTTTTTTTCTGACAAGTATTTACTGCCAGAACTGAGTTGCATGCTTGGAGGAGGTGCTTGACAGAGCTGTCCAACCCCGACCCTTTCTCTCTCTGAACGCACCAGGTCACTGCTGGGCTCATCACCGCTGTGCGGAGTGGTCTGTGGGAGTCTGCCAGACTGAAGAGCAGCTGTTGCTGAACGTGGACAAAGCTGTTGTCTCAGGGAGCACAGAAGTGAGTAAAAACACTTGAATGCTCAAGTCTATAAGAAAAACAGGGTGGGTAGGATTGAAAAAAAGACAAACGCAATACAAAGTGTGACTAAAAATACCTACGTATGCGTCTCTGAGCTCCCATTTATAATAAGGTTTCCTTGGGCAGATCCTCGTGCTAAAAACTTCCAATTTATTAAGAAGTTTTATATCATTAATTAGTTTTGAGGTAACTAGAATGTAGGAAGAACCAGACTGGCCAAAACAAATTAGAGATAAAAGAAGAGTTCAATTAACAAATACTCTGATAGGTAGAGGAAGTATTTACTGTACCAGTTTATATTCTCAAATTATATGACTCAAATGTAGTAAATTTCTCAATTATTGCATGACAGTTTCAAAAAGCAGGTTAGTATAAAAAAGCCAGTGTTTGCCATGAAACTTATGTTGATACTCTAAATACGCATAGAAATACACAGAATAAATATTTCATCTTTTAAATTGAAATGGTAATGTCTTTGGAAAAGTAAGCACCTTTAAAAAGGATGAACTCATTCTGGTGTCATATTTTGGTACCGTTTTGAAGTATTGGAGATGTATTTCACATTGATTTTGCCACATGTAGCTATATTTTTGGTCATATTTAATAATGCCCAACAGGGTTTTTTCATAATTTTATTATTTTTTATATTAAATCAGCCATGCTGTCAACAAATCTTTGTAATTTTTGATGGTTTTCCCATGGTCATGCTTAGACCTTTTTTTCACTTCAGTCTTCTCGTTTTTCATGCATTATAATAGAACAAAAAAATCCAGCAGAAGATACCAGTAGATGTTCTCCATTGTGTGGACTAAAGAGCTGCTTTAAATCAGTCTGTCAGAACAAGCCATAGAATACAGCTTTCCCTGCACCTTCTTCTATTCATATTAAGTAAATGCTTTGTTTTGTATAATTTAATTGATTTCTGTGTTTCTGCTTTCAAAATAAGATTATTCAAAATGAATGAACCTGACAGTATTAAGTTCTAGATGAACTTGAAAATGTTAAAACATTTGTGTGTGTATATGTATAAAAAATGCAGTACGAATTGAAAGAGTATTAAAATTGAACACTTTGTTTTTTAATGTTGCTGCTGAAAAGTTTTTGCCCCCTTGTTTTTGGCTTGCAGTCATTTTGTGATCAGCTCATTCCTGTCTATAGTCATTTTTTGTAACAGAAATCCTGGTTGAGCTGTTCAAGTTTGTGTTTTGCTGTATTGAATTTCATCCTGATTTCGTTATTTCAGTTTCATTTCTGTCTGTGCAGTACCTTGCTCCTCCCCTGTGCTCAGGGTGATGGTGCCTTACCTTTTTTGTCATCATTGCCGTTTAAAGTTTTGCATAGATGTTTACAATGGAATTATTTAACTACAAATTTTTTGAAGAATGAACATCTCTGGTGTTGCAGTTTCCGTTTTGGCCCCGTCTTTTCATGTGCTACACTGAATCTTCCCTGCTGATCTTTTCAAACTGTACAAATAATGTTTAGATCCCCCTGTTGCACATATTTCATGGCAATGAAGAGAGGAGAGGAGTTTGAATCGAGTGCCATTCTGTGTATTTTCTATTCAGTCTTTGCTGAAGCCGTTGAGAAACTTTCTTTGTATAGTCCAGCAGTCAGCCAGCGAAGAGTGACGCTGATTTGGTTATTCTCTTTTATCCTTCTTGTGATATCCCCAGGGAGAGCTGAGTAAAGGCCCAACTGTGATTCAGGAAGAATAGCTAGATGGAATTGGACTTCTTTATTCCACTGTCACACCAGGGATTTGTTTGCTTTTTACTTGATTTTATTTTTTCAAAAAGTAAGGACCAAACTCTTCTGTAGTTCTCTGTTCCTGACTACAGAGAAGTGTAGTGATTGCTGAAGGAGTTGGTGTGAAACTGGTTTGGAGCCCAAGTAACCTTGTGTTTGCTTGTGTCCAGGCTGTAGTGCTTGGCAATCATTTTTCCACTACTTTTTAACTTGGTACTAAGATTCAGAAGGCAGAAAAAAGTGTAAGATCCTGGTTGTCCTGTGTGATAGTGGAAAAGCTCATCTTTCTGGGAGTTATTTTTTAAAAGTTCAGAATGAAAGGTAAATTAATTAATTGAATATATGCATTTGTGTTTGCACATCATGTGCTTTTTTTCATTTGAGTTTCTTTCTACATGGGATGTTCGTGCATATTAAAAGTAAAGTTCTCTTCAGATGTTCTGAAATCTGTTGGCCATGCAAATGCAAGTATGTGCTCAGAGCATACAGAAAAATAGTTTAAATAAAACCAAGCTGTATGCTGCTTCATCTGCTTGCCACCAAATTTGCTTTGGGTTTGTTGTTGTTTGCTTGGTAGGGGATTTCTGTCTTCTTGGAAGTCCATTTAGCATGAGGAATTGGTTTGTGATGTGGTCTGCAGCACTGACATCTTTCCTTAGCTGGGAAAGTACATTTTCTTTTCCTTCTGTTCACGTAAAGATGCATATATGAAGTGTAACCAAGTTTTGAAAATACTTTTTATACAATAAAATTGGTTTAGGTCTTGTAATTGTTGGAGAACATTTTGGGGCTGTTCTTACCTTGAGGGACTCTTTAATTTGTAAGCTACATTCATGTTTCTCATTACTTAGGCTGCCTATTGTTTGCAGATCTGCTTTAACTGGGTATGACAGTGTTTCTTATTACTCTGTTTACCAGTTGAGATGTCCATTTGGCTTCACTGAACTTGTGATTGCATTAGTAAAGCTCGTGTGGACATACTTCATTGACCTGTTCCAAAATACGTATGTTTATCCATTTTGGTTTTCTTCTGGGCCCTTGTTTGCTGGAGGTTTAAAACACAGCGCTGCAGAGATCTCAGTATCTGTGAATGTCTCACAAAATGCCCTGCTTAGCTTGTCTTTCTTCTTCAGTTCTTTTGATTTGCTTGTTGTGAAGGCCTGGCAAATGCACCTGACCAGTTTGTTTCATGTATTTGTGTCTAGACAGAGGTGGATTCTTTGTCTTCTTTTCCAAGTCTGGGGTTTGCCATTCTTTACTATTCATGAGTGCACAAACCTGCATCTGTGAGGTGTTTGAAATCCTGTGTATCATGTTGGTTTGTGACAAGGGACAAAGAAAAGCTAGAATAGACACTCAGATCTGTGGTGTAGGTGCCTCAGTTCATCTCACTGCTTGTCTTGCTTATCTCAGCAAGGGAGAGTCATTGATTTTCTCAGAACTGCTTTCTAAGTTTAGGAGGTTATAAGGAAGATCTGGTGATCTTGGTGACAGACCTAGTAGCAGAGCTTTTCCCAGGATGGCTCCTAAGAATTCTCCTCATTATCCTTGTACAGAGCATAAGGTAAAGAGCTTGAGCACCCCAATGTGGCAGTGCCTTCCCCCACCCCCTACGTTAATGTTAATAACATTTCATGGCATTTGGGAGTAATTTTGTTTCAAGGTTTGAAAGAAAACAACTCTTCTAAGTATAAATAGGGGAGAGAAAGGTTCCAGTGATTTGTTTGAGCCAAAAATTAACTCAACTTTCTTATCATTCATAAGTGTTTTGCTCAGTATATAAAATTCACCATAGTAAAGAAGCTGTCCTGTTGTCAGCTTCAGGAAGATAGACTTTTATTGGTTTTTCTGCAGGTACTTAGTGTAAGGTGCAAAAAACAATGTGAATTGTACACTTAATAAGATAAACTAAGCAAAAGAATCTGATTGAACAGAAATTAGAGATTCTTCCCTGGAAAAAATACAATAGATGTGGACAAGTGGAGTTCACAGCTTTTTTTTGTGTGTTTTTTGTTTTAGTCTTATGCTTTTGTAACTCTCCTGCTTTTTGATACTTGGAAATGTGAACTTACTGGCATTATCATGTAAGATATAGAGGCCTTTAAGGTTTGCATTTGTTCAGCTTTTAACAAGGTTGGTTTCTGAAATAGTGGTTCCTGAAATATTTTCAGGTATCTTTAAATAATACTTACTAATTTCAATGTTTATTTTGCATGTGTTGAGTAGGTTGCTGTTTGTCTACAGTCAGCTGAGGAAAAATAATATTTGCCAATTGCCTGCCTTATATTGTCTTGTCATAGCTACTCTGTATGCTGCAGAGTCCCAAATAAGGTGGACTGCTTCCCCCCTCCCCCCAGTATGTAAATAGCTCAATTCAGAAGGTAGGTTTAAGGAAGTAGATAATGTGTTTAAACTACTTTTGAACAAACTGGGCACAAGAAACGAATGCAAGGGTAACTTTCCCAGGCAACTTTCACTTCTGATAAGATGTAGAAAGCAGTTTCCAAGTCTGGGAGAATTTGTCAAGGACACGAAAATCAAAGAAAACAGTGTTGGTGGAAACCAAGTAGGAGGTTACTATCTTCTTGAAGACTGAATAGGAGAAACATGATATTAATGTAAAGTCTGTTTTAAATCCTTTGCTCAGGACTTGATTCTATCATGATACCTACCAAGCTAGATCAGAAAGAAGTAAGTTGAGGGTAAAGATGGGGAGCATGTTTATACATCTTTTAGAACTGTCCATATTTTGAATTTATCTTCACCCCTTAGTCTCAGTGCACTTCTCATCTTGTTGAAAATTGTCCATGTTTTTAGTGGGGTGTGTGTGTTTTGTTTGTGTTGCTTCAAGTTGAAAACCAGTTTGGCTAAAATGGTGCTTCCTTTTGTTGTTCCTTGTATGTAAAAGTGAGCCTCAACATCCTAATGTACTGTTAATTTCATACTCTGTGGAGGATTGTGCCCATTTAACAGCAGCAGTTTTTCATTTGGTTTTACATTGTGTTGAGAAAAACTGTGTGAGAAGTGGCTTAGATGACAGAATCCTGAATGTAGGGATGGTGTAGGCTTCCTGTGTGTCTCAAACAAGCTGAACAGAGCATGGAGTGATGTGGGGTTTTTCTAGATAGAGTGCAGGATTTGCAGTTCTTTGATGCTTTAAAAGCTCCCTTCTTCCTTTTTCATTATTGGAAGAAGTACTACCTCTTAAATGCAGAGAAAAATACATGAAGAGAAGGTAATTATCATAATTTATACCATTTCTAGGCAGAGTCCTCATTTGCCCATTTTTCAAGGACGAACTTTGTAACATGAAACTAAATGAGCAGCTCCTGGTATTCAGAAGTTCCTTTCTCAACCCTTGAGTTTTTTATGGTGCTTTTGCACACACCAGGCAGTGGGCTTCTCCTCATCTCCCTTCCACTGCAGCTTGGGAGGGACTATCTGGCTGCTCTTGGGAGTGGCTTCTGATTTTATCTTACCAAGTTTTTTTTCCTGTAGTTGCTTTTGTCCTGCAACTGAGGAAGTACTGCAGGAAGTTTTCTTCCAAAATAACGTCTACTTTTTTTATGGGTTGCTGTCTTTTAGAGAACTCCAGCACAGAAAGTCCTAGAGAAAGAAAGACTGGAGAAGTAGTGACGTATTGTCTCACCAAGAAGACACTTGCTTTAGGTCACTTTGGTAGTTTCGTTCAGTTCCTGGCATGTTTGAGACATACTGCAGCAGTTCAGTAATGGGGACCATGGGCTGTTCAAGTTTTCTATTAATTTCTCTGTTATTTGGAGTTTCTCTACAGATCTGTAGACAATTCCCCACTTATGAGGACAAGCATTGTTTTTAAAGGACCTTACTGACTGAGGGTACAACTTTAACACTGTAGATTATCTTCCATGATTTACTCTGTTCCATAATGGTTTGGATTTTGGTGACTTAAAGCCAGATCCTTGTTGTCTTGAAGAATGTGAATTGTTCTTACAGCTTGTAAATGACATCAGAAAGCCTGTATTTCCCAAGTTCTGCAGAGCAGCTTTAGTATCTTAAAATTATCATGGTTGACTCTGATTTGCACCTCTAATTCTTCTGAAACACCTTTGTACACCCTAAATTATGTCAGTACAGCTTTGGTAAATCTGTTCAGGTTAAGGAGCTGCCATGGGGCCTCCTGGTGTGTGTGCAGATTTTTTGCAGGTCCAGCAGTTTGAGAACAGATATTTGCCTGCTTGGTAAGATCTACAACTTAATTCTCGTTTGCATTGTCAAGTGAACAATGATTAAAGTATTCTTTCATTTGAACCAAAATAAGCTTTACCATACCAAGAGTGTTGCTCATTTGAGGTCACAGAATCACAGAATGATTTGGGTTGGAAGGGACATTAAAGATCACCCAGTTTCAACTCCCCTACCGTGGGCAGGGACACCTTCCACTATCCCAGGTTGCTTGAAGCTCCATGTAGTGGGAAGACAAGGGGGAATGGCTTCAAACAGGAAGAGAATAGGTTTAGACTGGATTTAGAGTGGAAGTAATTCTTTCCTTTGAGGGTGATGAGGATTGGAATGGGTTGCTCAGAGAAGCTGTGGCTGCTCCATCCCTGGAAGTGTCCAAGGCTGGGTTGGATGGAGCTTTAGGTGATATGGGCTAGAGGAAGGTGTCCTGGTCCATGACAGGGGGTTTGGAACTGGGTGATCTTTAATGTCCCTTCTAACCCAAATCAGTCTTTGACTCTGTGATTCTACTTTTTCTTCTGCAGTGAAACATAGAATAGAAAAATATAAATTAACTTCTAACAGTTTTGTTACCTGTGAAAACACAGCACCTTTAAAGCTACAGACTTAAGGACTCTGCTTTCAAAATACAGTTTTCTATTTCTCCATTTGTCTCAGACCACATTTTCTAGAACAAAATACAATACTTTTTTCTAAATCCCTGCTGGTATTTAAGACAATGAAGTAATAGTTAAAACTGAATAAATGCGAAGAGCTTTGAGATTCTCCTAGTACATTTTTGTAATTATTTTGGCACCTAAATTATGGATACCTTGGGATATAATTAGATTCCACACTTGCATATGAATCTTCAGTGGTGTATTTAAGTTTGTAAGGATTGCTATAAACTAGACTGGTCTGTCTAAATAGTTACAGTCATAAAGTGAGAGGCAATAACGTGGGAAAAATGTGGCTAAAGTAAGGGCTAAGTACTTCTGATGTTTGAAGGGATCTGGAAATTATTTTAAATTTGAATTTTCCATTTATTGAGAAAAACCCCTTCATTTAATTTCCTAGTCTTTCTGACATAATTGTTGTTCACCTCTGAATACTTTGATATTTGGGTAGCTCTGGGTAAATGGCTGTTTATAAGTGTTAATTGTTTCAATGTAATTGAGGTTTATTGGGTCAAGAGGTGATCTGTTTTTTCTTTCCCCACCATTTGTTAGATGGATTGATCCTTCAGATTTGTACTATGTGGTGTGGGATACTCTGTTATCATTAAGTAACTTTCCAAGTCACCCAGCCTGTGAAAAAAATAAGGGCGTACTAAGCTGCAATATTAAACTGAAAATATTTAATTAAAAGCTGGTTTCTAAAATAATCTGGGGAGTATTAGGCATTTTCCCTAGCCAAAGTTTCATTTAAAATAAATAGAGAATTTTTAAGTTCTTTTCTCATAATTAAACATTTTTATTAATAACATTCCAGTAAAGCCAGTACTATGCTTCAGCCTGTTAAGGTCTTTGGAATTTTTATAAGTGGAAAAGTTTATTAGGAATATGAAGAAATACTTATTTCAAGACTATATAACACAAATCCAATTTAGCACTTTTTCAAATTAGCATCTCAAGAAACAAATCATGTTCCTTTCTTTAGAGACAGAAAACACTGATCTGTTTATGTGTTAATGTACAGTAGAGTATCAATATACCAAATATCAGCAAAATGTTTGATTTAGAGGTTTTTTTGGTTACTTGTTTATGGAGTTTGATTCTTATGAAGTGCAGATACTTAAATGTCACTTTTCAGTCTCTGTAGTAGTTCCTTTTTTGATAACCTGTTATCAGTGTGATTCTGACCTGTTTGGCTGGAAGAAGGAGCTTGTGGTCATGTGAAACTTGATTAGCTACCATTAATTTTTTATATTGTCGTCATCATATTGACTGTATTTACAAGAGGAAGGCAGGCTTGAATTTGTCAATCACAGTTCAGAGAGAATTTTCCTTCTTGGATGAAGCAGAACAAGAGATGCACGTTTTTAAGCAAAGTTTTTTGAGATTTTTCTTTTGATGTGCTTTGTCAGGAGCCTTCTGTGAAATAACATCTGTGTTTGTATCCCTACCTATTTGTTTCCAGGTATGTGAAAAAAGATACTGTGATTTTGTCTGCAGATCAAATGGTACTGTCAGTGCACATTGGAGCTCACTGATTACAGTCAAACTGTGTCTTATTCCTTATTTGGACCATAAGAACCAAGTTCTAGAGCTTACCCTTGCCAGGGACAATGACCAGTGCATGGTTTCTAATACATTCATTTTTAGGCTTAAGTAATAAACTTTTTTTCAGAGTGAGACAGAACTTTTCAGAAACTCCCACTTTTTTCCAGTGCACAAATACAATTTCTCTTACTTCCATTACTTTGTGTTCCCTACAATTTTGCATATCTGAACAGAATCATGGTGTCATTTCTGGCAGGTGAATTTACCTAAATGATCTTTCCCATTATAACTGCCTTTGTGGAATACAGCAGCAAATGAGAGAGGAAAATACTTGGGTTACTTAGGCAGCACAAAGTTTCTTTCCTTAAGGTGGTTCATGTGGCTTAATCTGAAGGGGGAATGAATGTTTGATTTTTCAGCTTGATCCATTGCTTTTCTTTCCCAGAACAGTGGTGCTGCTGGGTTCCTGCTGTGGAGCCAGGAGAGGAGGTTCCAGGGAGCTCAAGTAGGAAAGCAGAGTCAGCCTTAGAGTTTTCAGTGTAGGTTTTTTTCAAGCTGAATACTTTGAAAAAAACACCTTTCTTGAACTCCAGATGTCGGCTAGGTGGCTACCAGAATTGGGTGAGAGATTGTGGCTATAAAGAGGTTTCTGAGAGGATTTTGATGCTGAATAGGCTGATTGGCACTGAGGGCAGGCTGAGGTGTAGGAACCAGACAAAATGGACTGGGGGCACAGAAGGAGACTGAGAAGCAGCAACAGCCCAGGAATGAAAGCTGAAGAGCCTGGCTGAGAAACATGAAAGGGCCTGTGTTCCTGGAGGAATTTCCAATGCAGGTTTCCTTTATTCAGTAACATTCACTGAAATAATTTACTGAAAGCTCTGAAGTGAAATTGTTCAGTGTGTGTTCCAAACTGCTGAAGTGTGTTTCACAGAGACCTTTTCTTCCTTTTGCATGACTTGAGTAGAAAACACTTTTTTTCATAATAGGTCAAAAGAAATCCTCTTTTTTCTTCCCTCCCCCCAGTTCCCTTGGTGTATTTCATAAATGTAACACTGAGCATTAAGGCAATGACATAGTAGTTCACTAACATTTCATTTCAAGATTCTATAAATCTTGGGGGAGGGTTATGTGTTAAAACCAGAGAGAACCTGATCTCTGAAGAGCAAAGAAAACCCACTAAAGGAAAATCACACTGTCTCTTCAATCAAGAATGTACCTTCTTCCTTGGTAATGTGTCATTTTGCTGGTGGGACTGACCCATTTTGGGGCTTTGCTGTAGAAAATGAGAATGCAGATATTTGGGCTCTCCCTTTCTTCCTGTCTTTCTGTGCTCAGCAGCAATGGCATAGTCCTTCAATGTCTACAAAAGAGGGAAAATGACAGTGTAATGCCCCCAAACTCTGAATGTAGAACAAGGAAATAAAAATCTCATTTTTAAAATGTATGAAAATACTAGCAAATTTATTTAAATTGTCATGCCATTAATATTTTCAGCAAATAAGAAAACTGGAGCTCTGTATATATTTAAAAAGTCAGGAAACCATACCCATCTCTTAATCACCATGCCAGCAGTAAGTTTATAAAAATTTACACAAGGACGTGTGGCAGTACCACCAATCTCCTCACCTTTGTAGGTGTTTTAATGCAGCCCTCCTTTTCCATCTTTATTACCACCTCACTCATGGTTGTTTCTGATTTAAATATTTTATATTCAGTCTTTTCCATAGCTAATCTGTGGTTTTCTATTGTTGGTGCTCAAGGGTCTAATCTTGCCTTTTGTATGATGGTTATATTTATGAAAAAAGTCTAATCAGTCTTTTGGAGTTAATATTGGTTAGTTTCGGTCAAAGACAGGTCCTCATTATGCTTTGAGCATTATAGAAATAAAAAGGCCTCTTCAGCAGCTTTCTCCTTAATATATAGCACAGGAATAAAAGGAAAAAATACCTCTATGGGACTAGTAGGTGTATTTGCTCAGCTGTAGCATTGTTTGCTTAGTGTTACACAACTGACTCTAATCTAGGTTTCACAGCAGTTTCCCTTTTATATAGTATTTTATTTAAGCACGTCTGTTAAATTTATCATGGATGTGGGTCACATGTTTTTTTTTCAATGAGAGCTTTACAGTCCAGACTCTTTAATGAAATTAGAATTATAAAGGGGTTCTGATTATTCCGGTCAAAAGAGTCTGCGGTTTTTTCCTGCTTAATATAAATTATATTGTGAGTTTTCATTCGGGATCCCATCCTCAAAAAAATATTACAAACACAGTTTAATTTAAAACTCAGGAGTGCTCGTATTAGTCTATTGGCATCAGTTTGCTCTTAAGCAGTAGCCTAAAAACTCCTGAGATTGGTGCACTCAGCGGCTCGCAAAATCAAACCATTAGCAAAAAATAGTTTTGAACTCCCTGAAGGTTTTGTTATTGACTTCCATTAGTGTAAGTTCTGTCCCAGAGTTGCAGATTGAGCATAAATATTGCAGACATCAGTATGAAGCAGTGCCATTAATGCAGGTGTCGTTGAGTGTTTTTTTAATAACATGGAGCAAATCAGGCATGAGAGAGGCATCCTAGGAATCTTCACAAATGTGGAACAACTGCCCTTCCTGTGCAAAAGTGCATCACCTCAGTGGGAAATACAAACATTACTTGCATTAAAGCTATTTTTCCTAATAGGCCACTGTTGATAGTCATTTATTTATGTGAAAGAATTAATACTGTTTATTTTTATGTATATTGTTGTCCTCCCCATTCTACAGATCTGACCTGGGAATAAAAAGTAGGCAGACAATAGTAGGCCTGCTGCCAGTAATGAATGTGTAGGTGTTCCATGAGTCATAGTCATGATTAATTATAAGAATCCTATTAAATAATACTAATTGAAGAACTGATTAAGTGGCATGTTCTCAAAGCAGCACTTCACATAAGTTTTTTTTTAAACCAGTGTGTTTTCAGTGATATTAATGGTTTCCCTCAAAGATGTCATTTTCCTCTTCAGTACATCAGGGGGGGAAAGTTGCTGTTGTGAAATAAATAAATATTTATTTCCTGAAGCATCTAACATGGGTAAAACAATTGATACACATATTGCAGTGTCATGGTCTCACTTCAAAAACATGTATTCAATCTACAATTTAGACACCCTTTTTTTTCTAAAACTGCAAGTACTTCCACATCTAGCCTTTCCCTTTGCAGTTTTTAATTTATACTATAATATTTCCATTCTGTTCGAAAAATTTCCAGGATGAAATTTCTTTGCAAAGAACTGGGAAGAATGACAGAATCTGCAGAATAAATAGTGAATCTGAATCTAAATACCCAATCTACCCAAATATCCAAGCAAATACTGAGGTTTTTTTCCTTTCAATTACTGCAAGTTGTTATTGAATATTAGGTGTTGTTTGTGTAGAATTTCCAGGGAGATGTGTTGACAAATCATAAACCTTTAAAAGCAAATAGAGAACTTTTAGAGAAATGACACAAGAAGACAGTTCAGTTGTTATTATTATTCTTGGAGCTTTGTGAGGGAAATGCTCATTTTTCAAAATGTAAGTGGATTTGATACGTTCAATAAGTAGGAGTTTCAGTTTTTTCAAATGTCATACCAGGTGAGTTTTTTTAATGAGAATAACTTGAAATAGTTGGCAAATCGTTGGGAAGACTGTTCCCATTACGCATCCATCACATCAGAATGTGCCTTGGGCACCTCCAGAATGTTTGCTTCCTGTCAGACAGAAAATCCTGTGATGGATAAATCCCCCAGTAAAGGTCGGCCCTGGCAGCAATGCTCACTCGTCTGGGAAACTGAAAGGTCAGGATGCTCAGGATTCTGGTAGGACTGGAAGATGAGCATCTCACTAACCTGTGGTTGTATTTTCACTTCTAATTTTATGTGAGCTTGTTGTGTGTGGTGCTTCTGGAAGTTCATTTCTGTAGGTGAGTGCTCTGTTACAGTCTTGGGCACCAGTTGAGTGTTTTTCAGCCTTTTCTGAACTCCTTTAATTGAAATAAATGCATTTTGTGGTAAACTATCTCTTGCCTTATGGGTGTTTTAAGTAAAATACTCATCCCAGTACTGTGACAGAATTTTTATTTTAGCACTGTCACAGCATTAGGATGTCATCTGATGCTGAGATTTCTATGCCATCGGATAAAATTGGTTTTAGAAAACAGTGCAATCATCTTGATTGTTTTAACCATCTGAACAGCTCTCTAATACTACTGGACTGCTCACATGAATTAGCTGAGCAGCCTGTGTCTCTTGAGGAGTTTATTTGTGGATGATGATGATGATGAAGCCCAGGAACCACAGTGAAGTGGATTCTCCACTGTGGTAACGTGGGGACAGTCTGTGTTTAGGGCTTGTGACCTTGCTGTGGGCTTCCAGCCTGGTCTGGATGAAAAATGCCCTGTCCAGAGCATAACACAGGGTCTACAATGGAACTCTCAGAATCTCAGACTGGCTCCTGCTCTCTCTCCAGGCACCACATCTTTTGTTGACCCAAATTGTTTCCCCTTCACTAGCTCTGATGTATTATTCATGTTATTTCAATGTGGTTTTACTTTTGATAAAGGAATGGGATTTCCCCATTTGACTGTAAACATGGTGAGAAAAAGCTTTTAGGACGTTATTCCAGCTCTACTTTAACTGTAACCAGCTGAAATATAAATATCAAAACCTCCTTGTCCTGTCATTATAGATTAAGGAAAAGCATTATGAAGAAGTAGGACTGTGCTTGGTTTGACTTCGTGCCACAAATGAAACAGTAGCTTCATTTAATTGTTCGTACCTTTACACGTAACAATGTTAAAAACCACACAGAATCTTGTAGTGGAGAAAAATGGGTTTAATGCTAAAGAGACCAAGTAGGAATTGGTGCTGGAACAGAAGAAAATCTGTACATTTACTAAGGGAATCTGTGACATATAAAGCATAACAGTAATCTCTGGCAGTTCTTTTTCATTTGATGTCACTAACATCTCTATAATTAAGAGCAATGGAATTATTTAGGGGAAAACTGTGTTATAAACCATTCTTTTTTTAATTGAACAGCTGTAATTTCTACCAATGGAGCAAACTATATTATAAGAAAATGATTATTAGTTTAAAATGCAAAGTTAAATGAATGCAAAATTAACAAACAGATGGTGAAGAATTATTGTACTTTATTTTACTCCTGGGTAAGAGGGCTCATGCAGGATTGTAAAAATGTCATCACACTTCGTAAACCTGAAAGCAAACAGAATTTGCAGTTGTGCACATCTGTTTTGGGACACTGCTAGAGGGTTAGAAGAATCACTGTTGTTTTCAAATAAGGGTATTCATCAAAAGGATATCATTTACTTAACAGTTATGGCTTCTGCTAAGCATCAGACTTAATGTTCTGTGGAATTCATTACAAAATTTGGCAGCTTTTTTCTTCACAAGCTACTGAGGCAACATTCTGTAAAACTGAAACAAACAACCCCTTCTTACCCTTACCTCCCTGAAGCCCAGAACAACAGTTGAATAAATGTTTGACCAGTAATTTTAGGATTTTAAATTCTAGGCCAAGATGTTGCACTTCACAGTGCTTGCTTGAGGAATTACCAGTGAAGGAACAGGATGGAAAGACATGGGGCTTATTTATTTATTTATTTCACTGGCTACTGAGTTAAAGAATTATGTAGTGTTTGGGAATACCATGTTGTGGGAGGAGCAATGGGAGAAATATGTGTAAGTGACTAATTTAGTCAAATTGAAAAAAAAGCTAAAAGCCCCAACCAGATAAAACATGTCAAGTTTTTATTAGGAAAGAAATTATATTAATGTTCAAGCTGGTAGTTTCAAAGTATGCCACCTAATTGCTTTGTTTGAGCTCAATTTACAAAAATTAGTGAACTAAAGATGTAGGATTTTGTTTATGATGACTTTGTGCCATTTGGAGAGTGCAATTTAGGAACAGCCAAGGAAATAGGAATTATGAACAATAAGGTACTGATTGCAGTCAGTGGGGAAGGAATACTAAGGAGGTGCTCACTAATGAGGAAGGTATTAAAGGCAGGAAATTCTTGCAATTTTTTATGTCTCTACATAATCCAGAGTTTCTTGTCACCCCATCTCTTCTATTACCTTGGAAATTATATGTATCATTGAGTATATATAGCGACTTTGGCTAGCATTAACTTTCTGTTAAATAAGGGTAATGTATCCACAAAATCTTTCTTAAAAGAGTGCATTATTAAGACAATAAAATGAAAATTCAAAGTAAGGACATGTCAGAAGACAGGTTGTCTGCACACAGTTAACATCCTTTGCATGCAATTAATGTCTTTTGTGCCTAGGCCTGGTTATGTATCTTCAATTGTATGGTCACATGCAGAACAGTTTGTGCCTAGTTCAGTCCATAGGATGGACATTGCTGTCTTAGTATAAACCCCTTCAGTATTCCATTTTTTTATTATTGTTTAGTGTGTAGGTATGTAGACTATGCAGATACTGCTGAAAAGAAAGAACTCCTCATTTCTGCATGAGTTTTTCTGTTATGTTTTTACTGTAATGAACATGTGAATAGCTTGTCTATAAATTTTTTTAAATAGCAGATTTATATAGCCTTGTTATGTATCTTAGGTTACATTTTCCCCCAGAGAAGTAGATTTTATTTATATCTGCTAATTTGGATGGCAAATTGAATGAGTTTCAAAAATACTTAGACTTAGTTAGAGGTTGCACTAATATTGCAGTTCCTCCTTCACTCTGTTGCACTTGTCAGTGCACAATCTATGTAGAAATTAAGGCTGAATTTTTACAGGGGAAAGAAAACTCCAAGCTTTTAACAGTAAGATTAAGAACTAAAAAGAAAATTAAGAAAAATTTTACTTAGTGCTCTGCCCAGTATCATCAAGGAGCTTCATGAAGAAGTGAAACTACAACTCTTTTGCAGGCTATTGCTCAGTTGCCATAACTAAGTGCTTTTCTTCTCCCACAAGCTATCCACAGCCTTTTTCAATACTTCCTTTTCTTCTCTCTATAAATTAAACCCCGTCTCACAAGTAACAGGTTTCTTTAATGCAGTGGCTCCTCTCAAAATACCTATTTTATGCACAAAACCCATGTTTGATCTATAATCCTCATGTTTTAGTGCACATACATACGTACATGTGTGCTTATCTGCTCATTCCTTTAGCTGTGTCTCCCTGTCTCTGTGTTGCCTTGTATTTGTCTGCCTGTATCATTTCCTTTTGTCAGGGAGAAAAAGGAAGAGGCAGACCTCCCAAACTGCAGGTTTAAAGCCTTTGTGGCTACACAAGAGCGCTGCTATTTGAGCTGGCTGGGTGATATTGATACAGCACTAGGTGTCAGAGAACAGTGTACTTTTCCTTCTTGTAATCTTCATCCAATTTCAGATGCCTCAGACTTCTGAGTTTTTGTTCAAGTTGATATTTTTAGCCACTTCCACTCTCTATCTCTCCGTCACATTTCTCATCCATTTTGCCTCAGGTTCTTTCTGAGACCTGTCCTGTCTCCTGTTTCTTAGCTTCTGAGTTCCCTTAGGTCTTGATCCAATTTGAGTGCCCAGGTTTGATTAATTGGCCCTCCTCAGCTTCCATTTCCATCCATGTTTTCTCCTCCCACTCTCATCAGACTCACTCACACAGTGAATCCCTTTTTTCTTTTTACTCCTTACTTGCCCATCTGCCTGTGTCCTGGATACTCCTATTCCCCAGGTGATTAAGTGACAGTAGTATCAGGATCCTTAGGGATGTCTGCTTTCCATTCCAGTGCCTTTTTGTGTTTAGAGTATTTATTGCAGACTTTCTCCCTCTAATCCTTGTCAGACTGAAGGAATCTTTGCAGGAGGTACATGATGTCCAGTCAGAGTAGAAATTGGAGAGGATCAGTTATGATCAATGAGAGTAGGTTTTTCTGTGGTTTTTCACTGACAAACTTTTGGAAGTGTTTTACATTAAAAAAAAAGGAGATAGTTTTCTCAAGCTTGGTCACATCTGGATAGAGCTGCAAGGAAAGGGCAGAAGTTGCACCCCCCACACTAAAACTCATGACAAATTGCAAGTCCCATGAATGAGGTTGTTTTTAAGATGAGCAAAATGTTTTTATAATGACTTTTCTGTTCTCAGAAATGGCTGGGAAGTTTTTCCTAAGTATTCCAGAAGTATTTAAGAGAATTTAGACATGTGTTAATGAGACATTTAGCCCAACTTTTTATTGTTCAGAAAACTTGCAAAAATAGAAGAGAATTTATATGAGTCTTTTTAAACAATCTCCATTAGCATCCCTTCTTTGATAGTACCATGCTGACAAATACTTTGGTGTGGACTTGACTGTGGTACAAGTAGAGAATTGTGTCAGCTCAAGACTGTCATCTCATTTTTGACCTCTCTGTGGATGTGCCTACCTGTGAGCTGTGTTTAAATTCCAGCTGCAGGCAATGGAGATCTGGCCAGTACTGCCAGTGGAGCCTGAAAATGGACACCCACTGTTTGGCCAACTGCACTGCCATGAAGTAAATTCCATGAAATGACTAAGCCTCATTAAGTGTAATGGAGTTTGGATGTCCTCATCAAGCCTTGTGTCGTTTGGAAGCACGATGCGACTGTATGAGCAGTAAATTCTCCTTCTACTTTAAATGGCCTTATAAATGTACTTATGACATTATTTACAGAATGCTTGAGCTACTTCAGAATCCCTGTATATGATTTAGGAGTGTAGGAGCTGTGCTGGATTCAACAGAAAGTTGACTTCATCCCAGTACGTTCTGCAATGACCAGTAACAGATGCCTAGAGAAGATCATTAAACAACAAGCATGTAGCAATGTTTCCCTCAATTATTTTTTCTTGAGCCTCCAACAATTTGTGGCTCAGCCTGTGCTCTGCCAACACAAAGAAATGTCTACACACACTTCTTAAGACCTTCCGAGCATGAATCAAATGGAACTGGCACAATAGTCTGTTTTCTGAGCCTGCCAAAAAGCAGCCTCAAACCAAAGCTGATGATTTCTGTTCTTGCCTTGTTTGTCCTGGAGTTGCTGATGCTGAAGCCTAATAACCGCAGTTTAAATTACATTAAACATTATTGACCTTCTTGTTGTTGACAGTCTAACTAAACAACAGGCTCGTGCGTGCTCTTCTGCCACGGTGGGTATTAGATGGGAATTAAGGGAGTAGCTGCTTGTTAGCTGTGGAGAAGCTTAGCCTCACTCAAAACATTTACATTATCCTAAATCTTGCAGAAAGCGAGGAGGTGAATAAAAAAACCCCCTTTTTCCCTCATGCAAGTGTGAAAAAAGCAGCGAAGGCAGAGTCTGTGAGAGAAATCATATGCATGCAGTTATTCCACTAGCTTATATAATGATGAGGAGAACACAGCTCTAAGGCACACAAACCCTTCCCTGGAGCTTCTGAATAAACAGGGTTTGGGAACATTTCGGGTTATATGAGGAAGAATTTGTGTGCCATAAAGTTTGCATGTTTTCCTCTCCTTATTTCAGGTTTCAAATAAAAAATGGTATCTTACTTAGCAAACTTGATTCTTGCGAGTTTTTAACCTATTCACCACTACTACAAAAAGCACTCCTCCCAAACTTGAATGTTTTTTTCTCTGAATTCTTAAATGCCTTGATATCAACATGATTTATTTAATGTAATTTTAAATGAAGGTGAAAAGAGAGGTGGCTGGTGTGAATGAGAAATAAAGTAGTGACTTGTAGAGAGCCTAAAATTCCCACACTTAAGGGGACTTCAGCTTTCTCCCTTGATTACACGTGTTGAGTCACTGTTAAGGTTTGAGGAAGAAGAACTAATTGCTGATTGACTCGCTTGTTACAAATTGAAGTAATTTCCAAATTTGTGACATGAGTCATATAAAATTAAAAAGCTAGAAGGTAATTTGCGGTGCTCCTGGAAAGGTGTTCTGTTTAGTACCTCTAATCAGTAGTTCAGTCAAAAGCCATTAATTGTTTTTATGTTGCCATCTTACTGCATTGTGCTCTTTAGTGTTTTATGGTACTCAAACCGATGTATTTGACATGAGAGGTGCTAATGGTCATTAGTGTCTGCAAGCAATATAAAGCTTCTTCTAGATAATGGAATAATCAATGAAGATTATCAGAACTGGCAAAGACCATACTTCATTAATCACTGTTTATATGAAAATTTCTTTGTGGTCCCATTAATGACAGGTTAAGGTCGAGTTCTCTTCAGTCACAGGTTTGTGTGATACCATTTCTCAGTAGCTAAACAGTCTGAAATTTGTCCTAACAGGTAATATTTTAAATTGTTGAACCAAGGACAGATGACTTGTATGTATTTTTGGGTACATTGCCATAAAATGACAATAAAAAAATTAAAATTTCTTATTCTCATAGATTTTGTTAGCTGATCTTTTTTAAAGAAAAAAATAATCATAATAATCATAATCAGTGAAAACCTTGTCATTTTGCTTAAAAACATTTTGCACTTCAGAGTACTAACATTTAGGTTTAGGACATTAACCAGGTTGCAAAGTACTTATTCAGAGACCGTATTTTAGCCTTTCTTTAATGTCTGCCTTTTAAGGGCTGTTACTTGTCCAGTTACTGAGACAGTAATACTATGAAGTAATTCTAAGGGCAATAAAATAATGATAAAACATGACCTCTGATTAGTTCTTGGAACTGTCTGGATAAAATTTTACATTGTTTTACTGGCATCTTTTTATAATTTGAACTTGCACGCGATTTTGGAGTACTCTAAAGTATGGAGCAGCAGGAAGGTTAGAAATATGTAAACAAAAAGCTGTTGCTCTTGTCACCATTTTCCAGTTTGGCCATCTGTTTCCAGTAAAGCCAGTAGGCTTTGTGGCATTCAGCTGAGCTGAACAAGGCAGAATTAACATTTTTGTTTAGCTGGTTTTGGTGCAATTACATTGTAACAAGGGGGTATGAGTTTTTGTCTTCCTGGAAATCTTCTGTGTGGTTTCTGCCACTCTTATTTCATGTAGGATTTTCTCCCACAGAGCTAGAATACAGAGGAGGTGATTGATCAGGTTTTCTTCTGTTTTCTGTTAGTTCATTTAGTCCTTCCTCTTCCACTATATTGGTACAACAATGTCATATTTGAGCCAATGGGATTAGTGAATAAAGGAAATTTTAAAATTAAATTTTAAAGATGGCATAGCTTTTGCTTTCAAAAATCAGTTCCTTTTCTATCTGGAAAAGCAGATATAAAAAAAGTCAAAATTGCCAAGTAGAAAGAGGAGTGGGCACTTCTAAATGTTGGAAATCACAGTAGTAAGAAGCAGCAGAAGTAGGGATGGACTCAGCTGTCTTGTAATGGACAAGTGCACAAGGAACTTGCTGAAGGGAACAGTTGGTAACCAGTGAAGGACTTTCTGAGTAGGAAAGTAGTCCATTGGCACTGCTTTAGTTTATTTCCTTGAATTTGCTATGAATAAGTAATGAGCTATCTCTCCTGCTGACACCAACCAACAAAAGTTGGGGGTTTTTATCCTGTAGGACAGGAATGTAAAATTATTTGATCCATAAACAAAACAGTGTTTGTCTTGCCTTGACAGCTTAACCATTTTCCAATACCTGCCCATTGAATACTTGGATTCAGCTTCCACCCCCTTCACATAACACCTTATTTTGTGTTCATATGAGTGAAACTGGAGACTCCAGCCTGTCCCTGGCTCTGATACTGTCCTCGTATGGACATGCATCTCATGGGCAATATGATTTATTCCTTCATTCCATCTCCTGCTCTCAGGATTCCAGATTTTAGCCATAGTAAAGTAGTATTTGTTACTGATTTTATTTAGCAGAGCTTTTAATTTTTTTGTTTAATTTAATACATTTCTGTTGTTTTGGGGTCATAGCATGGGGCCTGGCTTCAGAGGAGTGTTGGCTTCTAGTACTGGAAAAGTAACTCTTCTCACCAACATCTGCTGCCAAGAAAATCCCTTTGGGCATTGGTTTCTTCAGACTGCTTTATCTCTCTTACAAATTCAGCAAATGTTGATATTCTGTGCTTTTTATTTCCTTCAGATGATATATACCACATTGTTTTCAGAGTGTCTTTCACTTATCTGCCAAATGCTTTTCATTGCCAGTGCAGTTTAGCAGATGGGTTTGAAGGGTTCAATTACATGTAACTTGGGCTTCCATTTTTCTTCCAGCATCTTTATGTGGTTCCTTAAACCCACATCAACATTTTTCAAGGTTTTTTAGTAATCCTGTAGTTTGCTCATTTTCAATAATTTCATCATTTAGTCATAGAGCATTTGGGAAAAGTTACATTCTGATTTTAAATTTTCTGTGCACTGTGGTTGATTGGTGGTTTTGAAAAACAGATGTGGTATTTAAAAATGCCATTTATATTGCTATTTATTCCATTATTTCCAGCTTTTTAATAAATGTTGGATTATTTGAGTGCTTACAGTTCTTCCATAATTTTCTTCTCCTGATTAAATAGTTATTAAGGGTCAGTGATTGGGATCCAACAAAATACTTTCCTGAGGGATACATTGTGGACCTTAGCTTCTCCCAGGTTCCCCTTCCTGTTTGTTTGGGTTTTTGTTGTTTTGTTTTTTTTTTTGTACTGAGTAAAATCTTTGAAAAAAGTATGGCCTGTAAGAGTTGAATCTTAGATAAACCTGGTCCATCTCCATAGGTTTTCAGAACATCAAGGACAAAATAGGGCAGTGGTTGTGTGTGGCTCCGTTTGGAGCTGCAGTTCTTGAAGTGGGAGACTTTGGGCTGCATTTTCATGAATTTACATCTAAGTTCAGGATTTACCTTGTGCGGCATCCTCAGCAAGTGTCACTGAAGGTACCATTTCCTAAAAGGAGTTTCTTGCAGGACTCCCATAAATATAATTACCATTTCTGCTGCCTTCCCCGGCCTCAGGAGCTCCATGTTATTATTTCCTTACCTTGTCCCCCCTCCTCTGCTCTTCATTTTAGCTGGTAAAGTAACAGGATGCACCTTTCCCATACTGTTAGCAGGTGTTAGACACGGGTAGAGGTGGGATGCCCTGCAGATTAGAGGACAGACAAAGCATCATGGCCCACAAACTTGGCAGTAGCTCTCCTTGGTGACCCCTTTTATTTCTGTGCCAGAACATTTTATCTCTTTACACTGCAGTTCTGTTAAGCATACACTAATATTTTTTGTCTCTTGTCCATGAGTTGTGGTGCAGGCAGATATTCTTCTGAAGATGTTAATTTCATCTGGTTTTAAGAATACCAAGGTAGCTGTTGACACAGGCAGCTTTGTGATTTGTATTTTAATATGGACTGGTTTTGATATCTGTGGATTGTAGTAGCACTATTTCATGTTTCATTTCATGCCAGGCTTTGAAACAGAGAAGAATTATGGTAATAAATTTTGTCTGTATCCTAAGAATTAAGCAGATGCAGTACATAACTTTTCTTTGATTTGGTTTATATTCACATTTGGATGTTACTTGGCACTTCAGCTAGTAATCAAACACAGCAGTGTTAGAATTATATTTTTATTGTGAAAAACGAGTCCCTGAGCTCAGTTGTTGCTGTATAATATGTACATCTTCCTGTGAGCCACTGACCTGCTTTTTCTTTAGTTGACTCAAAAATCTTACGGTGCTGTGCGTTAAAAAGTATTGTTGCCTTGGTGAGAAAGTGCAAAAGGATGTTGCAGTGCTTCAGGGACTGTAATGAATCCGAGAAAGAAAAAAGACTGATTAGCTGCATCAGAAAGATGTGGGTGATTTTTTACAAGCAGACTGATAGACTCTGGTCCCTCTTGACTAGAGTACTGGAGGATCGTTGCGTAGTTCTTTCTGAGAAATTATTTCTCTGGTGTCTAATAATAATCATGATTGTTTATGACTTTCTCAAAGTTTGGTGGTGTTGTTTGTGTAGACTTGAAAGGCAAGACGAGAAGAAAGTGCAAGGTTATGTAATGCATTATTGTCCCAGAGAGAATTGTATAATGCCAGTAAGATTTTTGGGAGAACATCAGATTTGGTTTCCATTTGCATTTCTGATTACAGTGTCTGTGGTTTTACATTACAGCTTGCAGAGCCATGTGGTTTTTAGTCATAACCTATTGACAGCATGGTGTCATCTGCCTTTATTTTCAGCTTAAGCTCCATTACTGAAGGCATAGCTCAAGTTAGATAACACAGAACGAAAATGCTTTTCTGTGACGAGAAGAATCTTCATCTCAGAGTGCGTTTAGAGTGGGTTTCATTAAATATTTTAAGTAAAGATTTGGGAGTGCCACTGAAGGACACCACCCACTAATTTCCTTCTCAGTATTCACTACCTCCTACTGGCCAAGGTGTTCATCTGCTAAATGAAGGAGGGGAACAGATCTGGCAAAAAAAATTATAAGAAAAAGTAATTTTTTAATGACTTGTGTTTGTTTTTCAGCGATGTGCATTTTGTAAGCACCTTGGAGCCACTATCAAATGCTGTGAAGAGAAATGTACCCAGATGTACCATTACCCCTGTGCTGCTGGAGCAGGCACATTTCAGGATTTCAGTAACTTGTCCCTCCTTTGTCCAGACCACATTGATCAGGCTCCTGAAAGATGTAAGTACATAGTGCTCAAATGACACAATTAGTACCAGGTTTTGTGAAAACTGCTCTGTCATAGGATCAGCTCAAGAATGTATTTGTTTAGATGCACTATCACAGTTAATGTACCCAAGAATTCACCTGTGTTCAGGGCAGGAAAGATGTGAGTTCATACTCTTCTGTTTTTAAAGACCAAGAGTGATGCACAGCAAAGTGTTTTTCTTTTAATGACAGAACATGGAAGAGGTTTACTGGTGAGGCTTGTCTTCTGTCAGGTTTTAGTTCAAATAGATAGATTTGCTTGTTTTAGCTCAAGTTAGAACAATCTTCTTGCAAACACTTCAGCTAAATAATAGACTTAGGTCTGTTAGGAGCTTTATTTTGTGCTTGTTCCACAGAGGAGTTGGTTCCAAAGATCTCAGCTTTATCTTGAGGAGAATAAAACTGTTTCTTATTGTAAGACTTCATTAAGGTTAAAAATGAATGTACTTTTGTTATGAGAAGATTAGTTGAGAAAATTGAATTAAAGTAGTAGCTATTAAATAAATTAATTAAATTTAAATTTCATAAGAATGATCCAGTTTTGTATGCATAAGAACTACTAAATAATTTTTTGGGTTCACTGAATTGTTCATGATTTTGAACGAAATAATAATTGAAAAAAACTATTTCTTTTTAGCAAAGGAAGAAGCAAATTGTGCAGTGTGCGACAGCCCTGGAGACCTCTTAGATCAACTTTTTTGTACTACCTGTGGCCAGCACTACCATGGGATGTGTCTGGATATTCAAGTGACACCTTTAAAAAGAGCAGGTTGGCAGTGTCCTGATTGCAAAGTGTGCCAGAACTGCAAGTAAGTGAGACTTACAGGACATGGAGGAGGATGGTGTGAGATTTATGTGCTGTGATTTTGAAATGCCTATTTTATTAAGTGTTCGGGGATTTTTTCAAAAAAGTGTAGGTTATTTGCCCATCTCTATCTGTTATAATGCTGTATTAAATAGCTGAGCAAACCCTTGTGTTGGAAACTGTTCCAAAAGAGCTGAACTGCAAGTCCTCTGTTTTACCCCCAGAGTTACCATTATCGTGGCATGTTCTGGAAAGCAGCAAAACATTCTGAATTTTTCCTTCTTTTATACAGGAGGATTTTTTTCAAATTTACCAAATAAACAAATAATTTTAATGTACTGCCTTCACAGCCTGAGAACCTGTGCTTTTACCAAGCTCATAGTTCAGCTGTGCCTGTACCTACACACAGGGCAGGTCTCCTGCATTAGGCCCTCGCATAATGTATTTCAGAGACAGATAAAGAGTCATTATGAAAACAAAACCATGACTTGGTTGAGCAAAGAAACAAAGTGACATGAGTGGCCCTGACTGAGTAACTGCACCAAAGACAGAGACAATGAAACCTAATTGCTGTGGCACTGTAAGGGTTCACTTATAAAACTCTGACTGCTTGTGGGCTTGTTCTCTCTTAAAACTTAATCTGATGGGCACTGCAGGGTTCTTTCGCTTGTTTGCTTTTTTGAAGGACTTACTGGAAAAGAAATAAGAGTTTTGTTCAGCTTTAGTCAGATCAGCTGGGACAGTATGAAGGAAAAAAACTCACTCTACTACTGCCTCATGTATCTGATCAATCAGTGCATTCCTGTTTTCCAAGCAGAACACTTGGTATTTGCTAGCATTCTGTCAATCCACTTCAAAAAAAGGGTGTTCCCTGATCACACACAGCAGATAGCAAGTCTCAGCAATGAAGCTGGAATAGAGAAGCACGTTCTAAAAAGTATCCCTAAAAATGTTGTTCTGGGTAATTACAGCATTTGCTAACAAATCTTCTCTCTAGTGGAAAAGTAGAGGAAATATGATGTGTTCACAGCCAGTCCATGGGACTATGTGAGATACATCCATGGATTCTGAGGGAACTGGTGGATGAAGTGGCTAAACCACTATTCATCATGTTTGAGAAGTTTTGGCAGTCTGCTGAAGTTCCCACTGATGGGAAAACGAGGAACATAGACCCCATTTTTACAAAGGGAAATAAGGAAGACCTGGGTAAGCACAGGCCAGTCAGTCTCACCTCTGTGCCTGGCAAGGTCATGGAGCAGATCCTCCTGGAAACTGTTCTGAGACATATGGGATGTAAGGAGGTGATGGTGACAGACACCATGACTTCACTGAGGGCAAACAGGCCCTGGAAAATTTGGTGCCTGCTGTGATGGGGTTACAGAGTTTGTGGAGGAAGAGCAACTGATGTCACCTGCCTGGACTTGTGCAAAGTGTTCAGCACTGTCCAATACAGTATCCTTGTCTCTGAACTGGAGAGAAATGGATTTGACAGGTGGAGCACTCTGTGGATTAGGAATTGGCTTGATGGCTGCACTCAAAAGAGTTGGGGTCAGCGGCTCGATGTCCAAGTGGAAACCAGTGTTGGGTGTTGTTCTTCAGGTGTTGGAATTGGGGCTGCTGCTGTTAAACATCTTCGTTATGACATGGGCAGTGGGACTGAGGGCACCCTCAGCATGTTTGCCAGCGACACCAAGCCGTGTGGGGCAGCTGATGCTGAAGAGAAGGGACACCAGCCAGAAGGACCTGGGCAGGCTGGAGAGCTGGGGCTGTGTGAACCTCATGCATTTCCACACGGCCAAATTCAATGTCCTGCACCTGGATCGGGGCAATCCCAGGCACAAGAACACGCTGGGCAGAGAGGCACNAAAAGAGTTGGGGTCAGCGGCTCGATGTCCAAGTGGAAACCAGTGTTGGGTGTTGTTCTTCAGGTGTTGGAATTGGGGCTGCTGCTGTTAAACATCTTCGTTATGACATGGGCAGTGGGACTGAGGGCACCCTCAGCATGTTTGCCAGCGACACCAAGCCGTGTGGGGCAGCTGATGCTGAAGAGAAGGGACACCAGCCAGAAGGACCTGGGCAGGCTGGAGAGCTGGGGCTGTGTGAACCTCATGCATTTCCACACGGCCAAATTCAATGTCCTGCACCTGGATCGGGGCAATCCCAGGCACAAGAACACGCTGGGCAGAGAGGCACTCAGAACAGGGTGCCCAGAGAAGCCATGGATGCCTCACCCTGGAAGTGTTCAAGGCCAGGCTGGATGGGCTTTGAGTAGCCTGGTCTAGTGAGAGGTGTCCCTGCCCATGGAACTGGATGGTCTTTAAGGTCCCTTCCAACCCAAACCATTCTTTGATTTTGTAATTACTTAATGCAGTGTGGCAGTTTTTCACCACTATTGGAAGAACAGCATTTTAAGCATATCTTCATGCAAAGAGAGGGGTTTTAAAAATACCAGGTCTCCCAGGTAATGAAGGTAGTATTTAGCATGTATAATGCCATATACTGCAAGGTTTTATCTAGGCAAATCTTGTTGCATGTTTACTTACTGAATTAATTTATTTAAACTAAGGCCAAACACAGTGCCTTTACGCATTACCAAACTATTTGTCTTATTCTCAGCAAATTTATTTTATCACTGGAGTCTGTGGTGGAGCTCTGTAATACATCATTGTAGAAAAATTGAAATCTCTTCCTTTAATGTTTGTTTTACTCTTGCAGTCATATTGTCTGACATGGTAGGAGCTCCAATAGTCAGACTTGATGGCTCCTTTTTTCCTTTGGAAAAATTACAATCAGACTGCAGAAACAAGTACAATTGGATGTTCTCTTCAGAAAGAAATAAAATACATATTGTAGATTTTGAATTGATTTCAGTACAGAAAGGCCATTAAATCTTTCTGCATGTGTGTAAGTGAAAGTTGGCCATACCTAGAATTCAGAATGGTTGCACAGGCTCAGTTCTTTGTGAATAAACAGTGTTCTGCACTCATATTTAAAAATGAATGTGAAGGCATTGTCTCTGGAGATATTTGTATATTTTTATATGCACACCTGTGTCTTTTTTTTAGACTTTTCTTGAAACAGATATTCTGTTGCTGCTTATTTCTGGAATTTTTGATCACTTTTGCTTTCCTTAGACACTCTGGGGAAGACAACAAGATGCTGGTGTGCGATACCTGCGACAAAGGCTACCACACTTTCTGTCTACAACCAGTTATGGATGCCGTACCAACAAATGGTTGGAAATGTAAAGTAAGTGGAGAGGTTCCAGAGTCATTCCTTGTCATTTATAAGAGCCCAGACTTTGTTATCGACACTGTGTTGTTCCAGGTGTATTGTGGGTTGCCATGCAATGTAATTTGTAATTTCTGAAGGAATCCCACTTGGATGTAAATCTTGTGGCTCTGGAGCTGCTCTGTGGGGGGAACTGTCAGTGCTATGGCTGCAGTAGCCTATATAGGACAATAAATCAACCTCCATAGGGAAAAGAGAAGTGTAGGATCCAGGTGGAGTGGATAACCTTCAGTTCATAACAACTGCTCTCATGATACAATTGGAACAAAAACATAAACTCAAAGCTATATAGTAGTGTATGTAATCTATACTTGAAGTCTATATTTAACTCCTCCTTGCTTGCAGTTCTGCAGCTTGTGGGTTTCTTTGCATTTGACGAGGGCAGGATGAATTTGATTTTTTATTGGTAACTTTTTAAGTAATTCCAGCATAACAAGGGAAATCCCTGTGTATGAGATGTATATAATGTTACGTCTGTTTGTGGCAGTCATAAGATAACTGAGAGTTGCAATAAAAAAAGTTTGGTCTCATAAGAAATACTCCTTTCAAGTCTGGGAGAAGTGTCAGGAACCTTCTTGCTGTTGTGCAGGTTATTCATGCTCTGCTATCAGATCTTGGATAACTTTTTGTGTTATCAAGGACAAAAGCTATTAAATTGAATTCAAAACAGGAAAATGTCAGTTAATGGCAGTTCTATCACACTGTGAAATATCATAATTAACTACTAAATTCTTGTGATCTCTAGAACTGTAGAGTATGTGCTGAGTGTGGCACACGAACAAGTTGTCAGTGGCACCATAATTGTTTGGTATGTGACAGTTGTTACCAACAGCAAGACAACTTATCTTGTCCTTTCTGTGAAAAACTGTGCCTCCAAGACTTCCAGAAAGAT
The DNA here is from genome assembly GCA_013400955.1 of Drymodes brunneopygia. Lineage (NCBI taxonomy): Eukaryota > Metazoa > Chordata > Aves > Passeriformes > Petroicidae > Drymodes > Drymodes brunneopygia. The sequence continues at coordinate 258,921 of VZTZ01045713.1, read as the reverse complement.
ATGTTGCATTGTCACATGTGCAAAAGGTAAGAATCCAGCTTTTGTTGATTTGTACTAAAATGCTTGAAGCTTACGATGAGCTGTGTGACACTGATGTGTTTCTGGGAAGGATATACCCTGTGTTTGATGTACAGTGCCACAGGATTTTGTGCAGCTCCTTGATCCTTCATCCCTGAATACAATGAACAATAGCAGGTAGCTTTAGTTTAATCTTAGCAAATTAGTATTAATTGGCAGTTACCTGAGGGTATCTGGCAGTTACTTGCTGGAAGCTGCTTCTGCTTCTTGTATTGCACCTATTTTGTGGGGAAGCAGGCTGGGAAAGTCATTGTTCTGAAGTTTAAGACTCTTGTTTGCAGTGATCTGGGTTTGTTTGGTTTTTTTTTTGCATTTTCAAGTTTATGTTTTCTGTTTAATTTTATGCCTTTTTCTATTCCAGTAATTAAAAAAAAATAAAATACACTATTTGGAAGATTTTAAGAATGTAAGCTATGTTTCATATTCAGTGGTATTGTATCTCACTGTGCAACATCATAATGATGCTCTACATCTTGTGGAGTCTGTTTGGCTTTAGGGACAATTTAGGTCTTCATGTTTAAGTTTGTTCACTGTTTGACATGCTGACATATCATGCTTATTCCTCTAAAATTCTCCATAATCAAGCATTGGTTGAAAATCTTTATTTCCCCATAGAAATGGGAAACAGTGCTATTTTTTAATGGGTTTTTACTATGATGCTTTATATTTTTATTACTAAAATCATAGTCACGATACATTAAATCACAATAAATTAATCTCCCCAGATGGATTCACATAGAATGTGACAGATCTCCAGGCAGTGAAATGGAGTCTCAATTGAAAGACTACATCTGCACTCTTTGTAGACAAGGAGAAGGGGATCAGACTCAGTCATGTGATGTAATGAACACTTCTGAACTCATTCCTGAACCTGACAGTATAACAGGTAATCAGATTTAAATTTCACACTTCCAAAATGCTAACATTAAATATAACATAAATATAACATCTGCAGCTGAATCACCAAGTCTTTTATGAGCCAGCCACTCCAGTTTTGCTCTGTGAAGTTCATCCCTTCCGTTTTCTAACAGCAGCTGCTCAAACAATCCATGAGTGGCTTCTCTTTCTGGTTTCAGGATCCTGGATACAAACATGGGCTAGTGAGCACCTTAATTGTGGCTCTCAACCTTCCAGCTCCAGCCTCATCCTGTAGCTGTGAACTTCTCTAATTTTTTTGAATGTGATACAGTTCATAAATGTATTCATTTGACAGCCTGGGTGTTTCACTCATCTGTGCCTGGGAGATGTTCCTGGAGACATCCAGTTCTCCTGTTTCCCCCTACTGCTGGTCAGTCTCATAGTGTCTGTTCTCCTCACTATATCCAGGAAGGACAAAGCAGTGGGAGCTGGACTGTGTACAAGGGACAGCTGTGTATTCAACCAGACAGTTTTTAATAGGTGTCCTTCTTCAAAGCAGGATGTGATCAGTCATCTTGTTTCTGAGATTCTTGTCTAAGTGGACAAATCAAGCAAAAGGCAGAAAGTTGTGGGAAAGTGTAAAGTGTTTTTCAAAACATCAGTCAGTAAACAGCAAGGAAGCACAGAGAGGACTTGGATCTGCTGATCTGAGACTAGTGGGTCATTCACAGGAGCTGTGTAATAAACTTATAACTAAATGCCTTCGAGTATTTCACACCATGTGCTCTATTGGGCAGCACCTACACTCATCCAGGCTGAATTTCCCTGGAGAGGTACAGCTATGGTTAAATTCAGAAGCAAGGTAAAATGTAACAGGTGAACTGCACAGCCACTGCCCTGTGCATTTTTTGGGCTTAAGCAGCAATGCTTGTGCACTGATCTTTTATTATCCATAAGTATCTGTGGTTTTGATAGCCTGGTAAATTTTGGCAGGAAAGTTGGACTACAAGAAAACTCTAGTGTTTGTGTTCAAATTGACATTTTGTATAAAGAAGTCATCCCTTTCATGTTGGCCCATACATTACCTTTTGTGAGCAGTAACGACATGATGGAAAAGGTGCTCTGGAGGAAGGGCAGTGACAGGAGGTAAATGTCTGTAAATGAGTTCACTCTGTCAGTGAACACAGGCACCAGGTTAGGAAGAGTGGCCACTTCAGCCTTGGCAGATCACTTCCCTTCTGAAAGCTTAGAAGTGGCTGTGGACTCCCAGGCAGTGTTCTTAGAGCATTTTGAAGATGTCCAAAACAAAACATAGACCGGGACAACTCCCAGTCTCCTAGAAAAACACCTTTTGAATAAGTAGCAGGTTTATCTGGAAGGCTGAAGTTTTAAGTAATGCCTGTGTTAGGATTTCTAGGTAGTAGAAGCATTGACAAGCATGCTCTTGTCCCCAAGGAAGGACAGGACTGTCATCTCAGCTGCTTGGAGTAATCTGGAGCTATTACATTAGTACAGTCATGCAGTGTTTTATACCCAGGAGAGCACTTCTGTACTTCAAAATCAGATTTGGAGCCAATCTAAATGATCATTTCCTCGAAGTTAAAATATCACTTTAAAGTTGGCAGAGTCTGAGAGCAGCTTTTAGGGTGCTAAAAGTAGTATCACCTAATAGTTGCTGGCTTTTTGAACTTAAAAAAGACTTTCTTGATGCAGAAAGCTATATCTGTTTCATTTTTTTTGTGCTAACATCCATGGAGGATTGGTTCCCTTCAAGTTAATGCTTGCTATATACTTTGTTTTCCATATTTCATCTAGTGCATTTTAATGAATTTCCTTAACTGAAAGAGCTTTTACACAAGGGAAAAAGAACGTATTTCCTGTTTCTGTGCTCTATAATGATCCTGTCAGCCAAAAAAGCACTCAGTAGTGCTTTTTCTATGCAAAGATTAAGATATCTTAGTTCTAAAGTGGCAAAAGTCAGTTTTCATGTTGCTGAACAGGTGAGGTGAAAATCAGTGTTCTAAGTGCTGGTAGTAGATGGAACTTTGTATCTATGCTGTAATCAATTGTAGTATGTATGCAGATTTGAAACCTTAATGCTTCTGGTTCTATTGAACTTTACAGACTTGGAATTTAAGAAAATTCTTGCTTGTATTGCTCAGACTGTGCAAAAGCCTGTGACAGTGTGCATATTTCACTATTAGGTGTATGTCATTGCCTTTCAGACATGTTTTACCATCTGAAAGGTATAAAACAGCTTCAGTGTTAATGAGTGAAAGGTTCTTAATTTTTAAGGAGTCCTGTGTAGTCTCTTTAACCTTCTCATTGACCTGACTTGTCCTAAATCCTATCATCATTAAATATCAGTCTCTTTAGCCAAAAGGTCAAACAGTGACAGCAGTTGCTGATGCCAAAGTAATAGAATAAACACAGCAATTTTAATAACTGCTTTGCTTCTCCTTAAGCTTGTACAAATGAAATGGAAATGGAAAGTGGTGTAGAGGACATGGCATTTCAGGAACAGCCCATTACTGGTGATGGCCCTGATCAGGAATCAGCTGTTGGGTGTGTCACAGAAGGTAAGAAGGAGTTTTGCACTCTGAGAAAATATAGCAGTTTGGAACCCTTCAGAACCAGAACCCTTTTCCGGTAAGGTTTGCAGTGCTTGATAAATGCAAGAGAAAAAAGTGCCTAGAAAGCATTAGGAGACACATTGCATCAGTTCTATCTGAGCTCTCAAGCAAGAGTGTTAATTTCTTCATTGAAGTTTTTTATTGAAGGTGAAGAGAGTTTTCAGAATACTTGTGGTACTTTACTTTTTTTTTTCTTTGTTTTACTTTTTGTTGTTGTTTGATTCTTTTTCTTTTTTGTTGGGACTGGCTTTCTCCAAGCTGGAAAAATAGTTGGTTGCTTTGTACACTGGAAGTTTATCATAAAACCCAGTGACTTGTTGCTATTCAAATACAGTCAGTCACACTTCTCTCTTGTGTGCTTTATGGTTGTAACTCCACAGTTAAGGATTTCCTGGGCTTTTTTTTTTTCCTTTATGAGTGAAAGATAGCCTTGCGGACAGGGTTGCAGCAGCTGATCATTGCTGTTTTGGGAGAAACTGCAGCTTACCAAACACACAGGGAAGAGCTGCTAAAGAAAGGTCAAGTCCTCTAAATGTGTTAGTGACCAATATCAAGGGTAAAGAACTTGCCAAAATGTCCCGTCCAGTCCCAGATGATGTTGGAGGAGGGCTGCCATAAGGGGAGACAAGAAACTTGCATTTAAAGACAAAGTAAAAAAACCCCAAATTTTCAGATTAGCTGTAATCACTCAGTTGTGCATCACAGCCTGTGTAGAAGGGCCATGATTTAAACTGTGAAGAAATATTCATAATAAAATGCTGGCTGTGAACTTGTGGCTGAGGAAGTTGTAGCAATGTGAGTTTAAGAAGAGTGCAAGTGTAATAGAAAGTATGTGGCCTGTTAGAGAATAAGGGCCCATCAAAGGAAGGTGTGAGAAACCAAATTCAGAGCCAAGAATGTGATTCTTTATAGAGTGGAACAGGAACTCTGGAACTCCTTGATGAAGAAAGTTATGGATGAAGGGTGCTTGATTTGGTTCAAGGGAGGGCTAGACAAATATTTTTGAAATTCATAATACATTAGTAAATTAAATTAAACCAGCAGCAGCTGTTTTCATTTCAGCTGATTTCCTAAAGTCTGGAAGAGTTTTAGGAGAAAAATGTTTTTTATTTGTACTTGTCCTGTTCTTCTTAGCTATTTAGAAGTGTTGAGACAGTAGCTTAAAATACATTAATTTATGATAGCGTGAATCTTCAGTACACAGAAATTAAAAAGAAGAAACTACTTTTGGCTGCCTACCTGGAAATGTGGGTTCAGTTCCTCAAAAATTAACCTTGGGTCTACTTTCCTGTAATTTACTCTGCTGTGTTTTCAGGGAAGAAAAATAATGAACTAAAAATACAGACTGTGGTAAAAATAGGTACAAAGAAAGATATTTATGAAGTATATTTTAAGCTACATATTAAATTCACTGAAGTAAAGTGATATGTGCTTGGCCTGCACAATGTGTACCAAGTGTACTTGTTGACCAGTACACCAGCAGTTTTTTTCTTTTTCACAGTGAGCCTTTAATATGGTTGTACTTAATTACAGGCATATCACTAGAAGAAAAGACCACACAACTGGAAGCAGAAGTCTCTGTTGAAATCAGTTCAGCTCAAATTGAAATGTCTCCTAAAAAGACACCAGCATCTGGTGACAGTCAGACTGAGAAAATGATGGAAGTGGTGGAAGGCGTTCAAGCTGTAGCACAGCAGGAGTTGGACAGACAAGCTGAAGAGACACAGCTGCCTCAGGGTGGTGTGGAGGTATCAGAAGTGTCCACAGCAGACTCTCTGTCTTCAGTACCTGAGACCATGACTGTGACACCAGAAATGCTGGAGACTGAAAGAAAAGGAGATGTTTCTGTCCCCGTAGAACAACAACTGGAAATCATAAAAGTGCAGAAAGATATAGAAAAGGAAGAAACCCATGAGAAATCAGAAGCACCAGCTCTTCTAGAAGTAGAAACTACTGCTTCAAATGGAGGTGTTGCAAATAGTTCACCAGTTGGAGACAAACCCATAAAACCACCAGCTGAGACTTGCCCCTCACTTCCCCCATCACTTAACCTAAACAAGACGAACGTGTCTTCCTCACCAGATGTTTCTCTAGACTTGCATTCTGCACGAGATGTGCAGCACAGCCAGCCCCCAGTGCTGCCTCCAGCTGCTGGGAGTGTTCTCCCAACCACCTACATATCAGTCACTCCAAAAATCGGCATGGGAAAACCGGCCATCACCAAACGCAAGTTTTCCCCTGGAAGACCCAGGTCCAGACAGGTGAGCACATGCAGTGTTTCATTATATGTTTATTAAATTTCACTGTAACTCATCAAATTCACCTATTTTGTATGATATGCATTTATTCTCCTAAGTGAGCATGTGGTTTATTTCTTCAAGGAATTAATGTTCTGGTAAATAATTAAAAAGTCAGCTGTCATAAAGCTTCTCTGGTGAGAATTCAAGTTTCTTTTGGCTCATGGTTGGAGCAAACGAGAAGAAAATTGTTCATTTTTCATACAATACTCTGTAAATGCAGATATACACAATGCTGTGCTTTTTAACTTACCTTTTAATATTTTTCATATAAGCATTTATTTTGACTGATACTTTCAAAATGTGTTAATGCTTCTTAAACTGGCTTTAGAGAAGAACCTTCTGCAACTCTGTGTCCATTAGTCTGCCAGATACTTTCTTGATCGACATCTCTAATGGTGTGGTAAATAATTTGGTGGTTTTGTTACATTAGGAAATACCATGCAAGAACTGTCTTGTACAAGTCGTTGTGGTTTGACTAGGATTAAATTTGATAAGTGAAAAGAATCCTCAAATCTCTCACTTTCTGCAACATCTTGCTCTCTGTTCAGGTCGTGTTCTGGGGAAGATGGTTTATCAATCCAGAGTATTCATTTCTTTTTTGTTGAAATTCTATACAAAAGTGTGTCAGTGTGACAAGTTAGTGTTTCATCTTCTCATCACAATTTATTTTTAGTCTTTGGAACTTCCAGGTTGATGATTTTATGCTTTTCTGGACTTAGCGTTAACAAAGTTTTTTTTATGTTTTGCACCATTCTTTCAGTTTTTGCATGTCACCTAAGGGTTCAAAATTTTTGCTTCCTAAGGTATGAGAGAGTGTTCTGGAAAGTTTTTCTGCTGTTCCCCCTGAGTTTAGAAGATCAGTGTTTGTTGTGCTGCAGTTAGGTTTTCTGGGGTCACCGTACAGTCAGGTGTGTATATCATATTTGCAGAACCTGTTAATGCCTTAAACACTGACAGATTTCTCTTCTGTACTCCTAAGTTCCTACTCTGGGTTTTTGATGGGGGACTGAAAGGTGTTGGATGATGTTCAGTAGACTGTGAGAAAAAGAGATTTTTAAATGTCCAGTTACGGGCAGGTGTTTTTTCCTTTTGAGCAAGATGTAACTGGACAAATCCACAATGTGAAAGGCATGTATTTAAAGCACTTTGGATTGCAGAAAAAAATAGGTTTGGGTTTATTTTGTGGGTATTTTAAATTATTCTTTCTGCTGAAAACACTCATTTTTTAAAAGAATTTTGTACTTTTCCAAATGTAGAGTTGTGGATAGGAGCAGAAGCAAAATCACAGAATTGGTCAGGTTGGAACGGATCACAATGGGCCATCTGGTGCAATCTCCCTGGTCAAGCGGGGTCATCCCAGAGCACTTGGCACAGGATTGCATCCAGGCAGTTTGGTTTCCTGTTCCATGGGGATTCTGTGGGATAAGCTGGAAGGCAAGCAGTCAGTTTTTCACCAGGTATAAAACCAGAGGAATAAGACCTGTTGTTTCTTTGTGTCAATACTGTAGACACTTCGGAATGGATGTTTTCTCCAATTCTGGCTTTTGGAAAGCATCGTACAGGATAGGTGCTGACAGCTGAGGAAGGTGCTCCTTGGTGATGTTCCATCATATTTTCTGTGCCATTGGGACTCCACAGATGGAGAAGAGACATAAGCTTGTTTTAAAACATTTTAACCTAACACAGTGTTTCAGTTCTTGTTCACCTGGAGGTGGTCACATTGATCTAAAAACAAGTAAAAAACGGGGAAAACAATTCTAGAGGAAAAGGTGCTTCTGTGAAGTTAGAGATGAAGCTGTTTGAAATAAACCAGGTCATGTGTGATTCTTCTCTGGGTGGCACGGAAGAGCAATTCTGTCTTCTGAAAAGCAGGTTAATTTTATGGGTTTGGGGTCTGCTGCTTTCTGTTACAAAATAGCAGATATTGCTGTTGTGTGGCTTTGTGTCAGGTGTGAGGCTGTGCCATACAAATGTTACCTTGCAGCTGCAGGAGTTCTTGGCTGCCTGTCTTAAAAGAGGAGAAAGTTAAACAAATCGGGTATGATTGGGAATTTATTGATTAAAGAGATTGTGGCTCCTGCGCCTGGTGAAGTTAACATTGGCTTCACCCCTGCTTTCTTCTGTTGTGCAAAGGAATTTCCATTACAGAACTTGTTGCTTGTCCAGGACTTCTCAGGTTTAAAATAGTCACTCTGTGAACCCCAAAGACAAGCCAGCATAATTTCACAAATGGTAATATTCTGCACTTTCTCCTAGAAGTTTGAAAGCTTCTAATATGCAATTTACTTTGTTGGAGTGTCCTTTTCCTCTTTTTAAAATGGAATAATAAATCCATTGCAATGGGTTGATGGAACTTCCTATAAAGAAGAATGAGAAAAAAAATTCTCTAGATCCTGGATATATTTCTCCTGAATAAGACACATGCTTCATTGGAGTCAGGGAAATCCATGTAGAAAGATAGTTTCTGATTTGGATTTGTTCTCATTGAATTATGTCTTGTGCTGGGCAGTAGGATGAATTATTAGCCCTTTCTTCAGAATCTGTTAATACAATTGCTAATAAAATATATTTGAATAATTATTCTGGTTTGCCACTGAGTACAAAGTTATGCATAATTTGAAGTGATTTCCTGTATTAGATATTAGCAGTTTGCTTCAGTGATGTATCTGCAACATCACATGGCTCCTGTTTGGAAAGGACTAAAACCCATCTCAGAAATTAAGACAGTATTCTGCTTAAAAAGTCTTCATGAGCCCCTTCCAGGACTGCATTCAGTGTTGCTGCTGTCAGCGACCTTCTCCTCCCTGGCATTTTTGCAGGCATCACAACTTTAGTTTGAAGCAACAGGAGAAAATCCAGCTTCTAACCAAAAGGGGAGCTGTGTATAAATCAAAGTGTAGGTGCAGTTATGAACTGTATGAATTGGCTTTGGAGTGCCTTACTCCACTTTGGGGAGTGTGTCAGCTGCTGTCAGTAAGGTGCCCTTTTCCTGACAGTGTTTTTTAGGGCAGCAGGTTATCCAGACCCTCAGCTACAGGAAGGCTGCATCCAGCCCTGTGAGAGATCCTCTGCCCGCCAGGCTCAACATCTCACTGTGTTTTGTTCCATGGACTGGCTCCTGTTCCTGTTCCCCTAGTCCATAGTGCAGCCAAATTAATTTTTGTATGTGTGTGAAATTTAAGTGTTCGTAGGTCACGGATACTCACCAGGAGCTGCCAGCATGGTCAGGTTTTTACAGTGCTGTCCTTAGAGTTGTGTCTGTTCAGTTCCTTCTCCATGGAATATGGAGATGCTCCACTCTTGCCTATAAACTGCAAATTTATGTCAGGGACAGGACCTCTCTACTAATTTCCAAATTTCTCTTTCCTGAAGCACTAGTCTTGGTAGAAATTATCGTGTAGGTTTATTAATGACTAATCTGACATAGATCCAGTTTGAAATAAATCTCAAGGAAAATTAATATTTTCTGTGGAGGTTGATGTTAAATGGTGTTGTGTTTATTCTGTGTATCTGATTTGAACAGATGTGAAATAGTTATTTTTACTGTGGTACCGTGTCCTGGAAAGCATAAGATTAAGTCAGTAAATAGAAGACATTACAAATTTTGGCACTGAAACACTGGTGGGTGAAGAGATGAGAATGTTCTGTAGAATGATTTTGAATAAAAAATAATAAATTTCTGCTGATTCTGTAAATTCCATAAATATTATTTTAGTATTATTTCAGAGTGTGTTCCTTGAGAAATACTGTATTCAGAGGTATTTAATTTTCATCATGAAGATGTTGGTGATCACAGTTATGCAACACACTGCATATCTGTTGGTGTTTTAAGAGATCTTTTTAAATGGGACTAAAAAATGCAGAGCACTGTGATGGGTGTGGATGTGTGCTGTCTTCATTTACATGGTATCACAAATTACATTGTTGTAAAGGTAGAGGTTGGAAAAAACATCAAAAAAGAGTCTTTTTCATGGATCAGTTTTTGTTATGGTTTTTATGCTTGGTGCTTGGTTGGTTTTTTTGTGGGTTTTTTTTAATGAGGAGAGCTCTATTTTCAAGTGATTAAAGTTTGTTCACAACCCTAAAATTACATTAAATATTAAATTGCAAATCCAGCTTTGTGCATTTGCAATTGCAGTAAGATTCATAAAGCGTTAAGCAGCTAAACACAGTCAGTGGTAATTTAGTGAGATCTCCTGACCCTTGCTGACACTGAGTTTCCTTTTGTTATAATTTACTTGCAGCTGTGTTGTTCAATTTTGACGACTCAAGAATATGATGGAGAATTAGAACTTCCTGTTTCTGTCACAGTACATAATTATTGCTGGGGTTCTGATGTAAATGAACTGAACAGAACTTTCTCTTCAGTGTTGTGTGGTAATAGGCATTAATTAAAAGCCAAAATATAATTAATGCATCTCTTTGATGATCTCATTTGTTCATGGTATTGTGGAAATGTGTGTTTTTAATTAAGTTTATCTGACCAAGAATTGAAATTTTTCTGATCTACAATAAAACTTGGATTAAATTTCCAATTTAATTCTTAACAATATGGCTCATGAATCATATACAATTCATTTTGTTTTGCAAGACTGAATATTTCATATTCAGATTTAATGTTCTTTTGGCTTTTTAATCTTCTGAATATACTTAATCACTATAAAAGTTATCTTCTTAAAAGGAGAATAATTTTGTGCCTCCTAAGTAAGAGTAGGTAATTTTAGTTGTTGATTAAGTATTTTCAGCATGTTTAAGGTCTTGAATTTTGACCCTAAGTCAGCATGTTGCCTCCTTTATAGATGGATGTAAAGATTGTTCTTTGATAAATAGATTTTCTCTGTTGTTGCTATACAGATTTTCTTTGAGTTGCCATTTTACAAGAACAGTTACCTACCATGCACTATGAATTTTAGAAGTATAGGGGAAACTAATTAAAATTCAATGAAAGTTTGAATTTTGCTTGCTAAAACTGACTGTTAGTTGATACCAAAACCACAGCTGGTATAGTTAAGGCAAATCTCCTGTGGCACAGACCTGCTGATGTAGTTGCCTACCAGTGTATCAAACCTCCTTTTTTCTCCCCATTTCATGCTTGATGTCCCTGTTCTGTCAGTAATGTTCTGTCCTTGTGCCCTGCGTGTGAACAGGGACTCCTCCATCTCTAGTTTTGAAGGTAGAGAAGGTTTCTGCCCAAAACTGTTACCCTGTTAGAGGGTGATGAACCTCTTGATCTGCTGAGCTGTCTGCATGATGACAAGGAAAAGAATGGGATAGAAAACCATCCAATCCCAATATCCCAGCACACTCACTGGAACCCTTGGGCAGCTGCTGTCAGGAGCTGCTCTCCTGGAGTGGGTTTTGGGAGCCCCTTGGCAGAGGGGAGGCATTGCTGGGCTGTCCCATCACACAGGTGGTTTGGGCACTGAGCAGTTTGTGGGTTGTGTGTCCGGTTCCCACCTCGCGTGGGCAGAATTGTCCAGTTGTTATTTTTTTAAGTGCTGTGTTGTCCATGTTCCCTCTCCTGTGCAGGCAGGGCTAAACTCCCAGAAAGCAGATTTATGCTGAACACCACTGTGTCCACACTGTGGGTTGTGCTGAGTGTTGGTGTTTATACCATGTGACTTTTATCCATAATCAGACTTTTAGGTAATCAACAAACTTTCTCTTTTGGCTCTATTGTGCCAAATCACTTGAGGGATAGCCCTGTTTTCAGTCAGTGCAGCTCTTAGCAAGACATCTCTTTACAGTCTGAGATGAATATATATTTTGATGGAGTTGTTGATTCAAAAAAAATTATTTTATACACATTCTTGATGGAGAAATTCAGGAGATGGGAAAAAACCCCACATTTTGCAAAGCCATCTCATTTTCCTTGATGCTTATTATTATTGAATATCCCAATATTCAAAAGTGTAAATGTGTTTGGACTTGCCCTTGTGAGCAGTTGTGTCTATTTGGGACTGTTGGTATGCATGAGGTTGTTCCCTATGAGCCCTGGGATTCTGCTGCTGTATGGCATTCTGGGGAAGGTAAACCTGTACTTTCCATCAATTCCACTTCTCATCCTGGTATTTTTTACCCTCAGAAATTTAGAATTAGGAAAATGTACTGCTCTTAACTATTCTAATGTCTAAATTAGCAGTGAAGTTATTTATGATGTGTCTCCTGCAGTCTTTTATTCTGTGCTTGAAAAGGTCTTCAATAGATTTCACTGTCTGTGAGGAGCCCTCAGCATTTTTTTCCTTGGCTGCCTTACCATTTTCTTCTCATTTTGCCTTATTTCCAGGGCCAGTCATACAGTATCTCACCATGATGGAACTACATAAATAGGGATAATAATTAGTTAAAAAGAGCTTGTAGGTACACCCTATAGATGTGTATTATAACATGTACATAGTAACATGTTAAAATGTGGTACCAGAGTGTAACATGAAAACACTGGGGTGAAACAAATTCAGTGGTGGGGTTTATAACGGTTCATTTGTGGCAAACTTGCAGGAATGAGCTGCTTTGTTGATTCCCATGGCTATTTTCCATTTCTTTTGTCCAGTGGTTTATTCATATTCCTTTTGTTTGCTGTGCTTCACAGACTGGTTGTTGCTGTGATTGGGGGTAGTTTGGCCTCAAAAGTCAGCTAAGGCCACCCGTTCTTTCAAAATGTGATATGGAATATAAAAGGGGATGTTACCACCTCAAAATGTCCTCTTCATTGATGCAATAAAATCTAGGCATGTGATTTGTTGTTGTTATCATTGCTTGCTTTAGATTTGTATTAAGCTTTGTTTATAAAACTCATTTTTTTGTAGTTAACCATCAGTTGGAAGTAAATACTCGTTTCAGGTTGTGTTTCAATGAGAACCTAAAAATTTCCCACCTTCTACTCACTCAGTGAACTAATTGACTACTTAAGTTAATGTAGAAATGCCTATGCCTGCATGTGCTTTGCTTTTCGGATTTTTTTTTGTTGCTTGCTTTTTGCTTCTTGCTTTTTTTGCTTTTTTTTTTTTTTTCTTTTATGTTGCAAAGTTTTATACATCTATTTTCTCACCCACCGTATCCTAGGGGGCTTGGAGTACCAATAATACAGTCAGCCCACCTTCCTGGTCCCCAGACATTTCAGAAGGTCGGGACATTTTTAAATCCAGACAGCTTCCTGGCAGTGCCATTTGGAGCATCAAAGTGGTAAATAACTTGAATTTATTTTCATGTATCCATTGCTATCTTTCTGCTGTAGAGATTAGTGATGAAATCCTGTATCTCACACCTTAATTAATCCTCCATTCTGTTAACTGTTTAAGGCCTCTAAAAATTATTGAAACTCTGGAGCTTTCAGTTTAAAAGATGAGAGCTCTCCAGAGCGTACAGTATGATGACATTGCCTTGATTTTCAGTGGCAAAGAATACTTTGTATTACCCAAATTTTGTGTGTGTTGAATACATCACTTTTTGTGGTTGGCTTTACATGGCTGTCAAAATAAATTACCTGAGAAGGAAAATATCCTTAAGACTGGCAGTAAGGTAAGCCAGGCATGGAAAGGAGCAGAGATCTGAAGGATGGCTTGAATTTGTTGCTTGAGAAATCTTGCAGAGTGGATTCGAAGTGACATCATTTTTAGCGGATGGGGGAATAAATAACAACTTTCCTACCTGATTAAGTGGACCAAAACTTCTATCCACAGTGACATTTACCATCAAAAACACCTGAAGTAACTAAAGTAGAATTATTTGGTTTAAATAAAGGCAAAAAAAAAGCTCAATGATGAAACTGACAAATAACTGTAACTTCCCAATGATTTAAGTTCATCTCACTTTAACTCTCATGCTAATTTTATTTTAATTTGACATCAGCTTAGCTTTTGCTGCTTTAAGCATTAATTTTCAGCTTAATATTCAGCATTAACATTGATACAAGTATGTGCTTATTCCTGTTACTAGTTATGTGAAAATAACAATACTGATACCTGGTCTGAAGCAGAAAATACGAAACTTGTCAGAAGAGTTTCCGTCTTAAAAAATTCATGATTGTATGTCCTGTGTGTGCATTTGTATTAACTCCATAAATATCTAAGGACATTTTGTGTTTCACCCCAGTACATATAAATACCTCAACCTTTTCTCAGTGAAACAAATCCTTCCTTTCACTCCACAAATACCACTGTTACATTACCTTGGTGTGTCAGTCAATTTAATTTCTTTCCTTTATTAGATGTTAATAAAATTCTAACATTGGGATCCTTCAATTCTCCCTTTAATTATGACCATAAGGTTCTATATCTTCTTTAAAGCAGGAGTTGGAATATTTGAGAAATACTGTAGGGAATATTGAGCCCACAGTGCTTCTTTCCATCCAAGGAACTCCTGTCTCCATCAGTAAAGACTCTACATGTCTTTTGGTGACACAGTCCCCAAGGAGCTTTGTTGCTTCAATCAACATTGTTTTATGGAGCAAATGTTTTGCCTTGGTATTAAAAGTATTTTGCAGCAAATGTTTGGATATCCCATACTCTGTACTCCGTAGGTGGGCTGCATTAGGAACCAAGACTATTGACAAATATGAAATGCAATAAATAATCTCAATGCTTATTTTGTAGTAGGAACGGTGCTTATTTGAGTACATGCCATAATTATCAGCAGTTACACAGATTAGAGGCTCTGAGACACATTGTAAAGATGTCTGACGCATCAGCCAGCATTTGGGGACATGAATATGTTCTTTTTCTCTCTGGAAATAATTAAGGAGGATTAGGAATCCTCTTGTGCTTAGTTCATTCTGAAATTTAAAAAAAAACCCAAAGAACTAAAAAACCCCAAAATTTCAAACTTAAGTCACAGTATGAATAACAGGCAATTATTACTAAAAACATACTTGCTTTCCCAAAGGTAATTGTAGTTCAACACACTGCAACTCTGCATCTCAAGTAAGGAAGAGAGAAAAGAAGCTGTCTGTAAATAAGTGGATATTGTTTAAGAAAAACTTCACTTTATGGAGAATGTAGATCTGAGTATATTTATGGAATTAATAGAAAATATATATGCTGAATTTCATGAGAGAGTTTCATGGAACCAGCTCCCACTTTGCTTTGTGAGCGGGTCTGAATCCTAATAAATTCCAGGTTTCACTTGATTATTCATAGTGTAAGAAAAGCATCTATGATTACAAGTAATCAAGTATCCAGACCCTGTGCAGAAGTCCCATGACTATCTGGGCTGACTGTTCAAAGAGAAAAGAAAAATGAATCATAGAATAAAATATATATTTTGGAAACTTTGCAACTGTGGTGGGGAAAGTCCATATTTCCAGTTACTCCCGGGCAGAAAATAAATGTTCCTGGTTTTGGCTGCTTTCTCACTAATGATAAAGGAGATCATATTATGCCATGTAAGTAATTAAAGGTATTTCACACTGATTTATGGAGAGATTTAATGATCGTTCCCTCGTGTGCTCATACTCACCTGAAGTCACAGGGTGTTTTTTACTTACATTTTTCCCTAGATGAACTGAACAAGTTTGAATCCCATGTAACAAAAGAACTTGAGGTTGCATTTACATTGTTACCTTACACTGACTAGGGCCGAGGATCAGGATTCCCAGGGAAGCGGAGACCGCGTGGCGCGGGTCTGTCAGGAAGAGGTGGCAGAGGAAGATCAAAACTGAAGAATGGAGTTGGTGCTGTGGTCATTCCAGGGGTAAGAACTTCTTTTTTTAAAAGTCGTATTGCAGTCTGTTAATGTAACATAATTTTATTCAGCTATAATTCTTGTATTAAAATACAATATTAAAAAAACAATGAGCACTACAGACCCAGGGGTGTTTGATGAAGCCTGACTGTTACTGCTTGTGATGGAGAACTAGAACACTGCAGCTTAGTGGGCCTGAGGCAGTTCTGTGCTGCTCTTCCCATTTAAAGACACAACAATTGGGAGTCTTAAAGTTCTCCTTCCATTTCCTCGGGTGCAGAACATGCTGGATAAAGGCAGCACTGACTGGATCAGCCCAGAAGGAGAGAGCAGGGTTTGTGCATGAGAATGTAACATCAGCCATAGGAGATCAGGCTCTTCTAGGCTGAGTGGTGGTGTAAGTGTGCAGAACAGAAGAGAAGGACGCATTTCAACATTTTGTGGCCTGGGGACTTGCTGAACAGGAGGTGGTGTCTTTGTCTTGGGCAGCCTGTGTTGGAGCTTTCTTTCATAAATCTTCCCATTCACTTGAAAGAACTTTAGGAAACCATGTTAACCTTTTTCAGTTCTGCAGCTCCTCAACTTGTGTTTTAAGTGGCTGCCTCCTGGATTAGCTGCCTATCCCTCACTGCTCCTAGAGAAGAGATAGTGGAGAGCTGGTTTCTGTTCACCTCCTCCATCCATGCCACTCAGTTTCTATAGACCTCCATCATTTCTTCTCCTTTTTCTTCCACTCTTGACTTGCTAGTATGGAGAATGCCAGTATTTTGAGTTGTTCCTTGTATAGAAGCTACTCCATATTTCTGATCATCAATACCAGTTGTTTTGTCATCTTAATTTCTTTACTTTGTGGACTTCGATCTGCCGTTTTATAGCCCAGCACTCAGCTTTATTAAGTTCTTGTGCACTTCTTCACAGTTGTATTTTGGATTTTATTATTCTGAGTATCCCAATCCTGCTGGCAGGCTTTGTCACCTTGCTTCTCACTTGATTTTTCAGATTCCACACGAGTGTGTTGAGCACCACCACCTGTTAGCAGACAGGCCCTGTCAGATTTCCACTAGTGCTATTCTCCCACATACAAAACTGATTATTTATTCCTCTCTTTATTTTGTGTCTTGTATCAGTATAGGGACCAATCCTCTAGTTCTGTCAGTCTAACTTTTTTAAAGTAGCTTTGGTGAAAGACTTTTCCAGATGAGTTTGGTAATGAAGTAAGTTGCATCAATCAGATTTCCCTGTCCCCAGGTTTGCTGTGACTCCTTCAGAGAGCCCTTACATATCATGATTTACTATAACTAAAGCTTCCTTGACTCTTCAACAAATTATGATATCAGTGACTCTGAGGTCTTTGTTGTGATCAGATGTCTGCTATTCTGTACACAGCTTCTGTCCAGAAATCCTTGAGAAAATAATCATTACTTTTGCTGTCTCCCATTCTTCAGAAGCACTGAAGTGATTGTAAGCAAGTGATTGCTCACTTCACTTGATGGTTAAGCTACTTAATACTTGAAGTGTTTTTAAAACTCAAAAATCGTACACAGTCCTAGTCTGCTCCTCACAAGAAGAGGGATTTTGGTATGAAAATCTTGAAAATCTGGACTGCAAAACAATTCATAGTTTTTTTTCTCCACTGTGGACTTGTCCTATTTGAATGTTCCTTCTAAGGTTTGATTACAAACCAGCCCTGCAGATTTTGAGAGACATCCTGTTCCTCATGTTCAGAGAGGGACTTGCTCATTTTTATGTCTTTGTGAAGCAATTCCTGAGACTTCTTAGAGCTGCATTTTTGTATTCTTACAGGTAATCTGTTTGAGTTCATTGTCACACTTTCTGCTGCCTGTGTAATAATATCTTGGAATACTCTGGTGTTTATGATCTGGAAAAGGAGCAATCATTTCTATGGTTTTTCCCTTTTAAAGCATTGGATGGTCAAGATTCATAAACAAATCTGTAATTTTAAACATACAGGATGATTTCCACTTAGGTTAGTCACCGGCACCTTAATGAATTGGAGGCATTCTAAAATTATTTTGGTGTTACAAAGCACAAATCTATGCTTCAAGAGAAGCTGGGGTTTATAGATCAAACTTCTAAAAGTTTTTGTAATTGAACAGAGGAGAGTGAGTTAAGTAACTTGCTATAAATACAAAAATGGACATCACTCTCCACAATTTCCCACAGAAATTTGATCCTTTGAGTCATCAAGTAGATGGCAGCTCCAGAGTTGCAGAGATGTGGCTGCCCTGTGATAGATGAAGTTAGCAATACCAAGAGATCAACCTTTTGCCAGATAAATGTTTGAAATGGGAGTATTTTCAGTCAATTTGCACAAAATGGTTCTTATTCAGCAGGGGGCTGTGGACAGCCACACAGGTTTGGGAGTATCTTGGTGTATCTTGGAAATGGGGGAAGAGGTACCTACAGGTTAACCCATGGTGGGTCAGTGCTGGGATTTAGCAAACACCAGCATTGCAGTCACTCAGTCCTTCCAATTCTGCTCTTTTGAATGTGCAATTATAAGGAATTCTTGGAACCTGTGGAAAAGCAGGCAAGGGAAATGTTCTCCTTGAAGGTATCAAGGTGTTTCAGCTGCTTTGTAGTTAGCTGGTCAGTTCCAGTTGTGCTGCAGTGCTCTCTACTATTTGGTAATTAAAACACATAAAGAATATATACTCCCTTTTTAACTGTTTCTCAGTTAGTGCTGAGTTTCAATAACTGTGTATCAGAAGGATTCTTCTAGCTGATGTAATGGTATTTATATTTGTCCCTGGAGTTATGTTTGGATTTGTAAAATATTTAAATTATTATTTGAACAAAACTTACCTGTGTGGGACTTACACTGTATATAAAATAATCCACATATATATAATTAGAAGAGCTGGTAAAACAAAGTTACGTTTCTCTATCATTCATTTGATCTTTTATATGGAACTGTGTGCCCTTATATTCCTGATCCAGAGATAATAGTTGGGCCTGTTAGTTTAAATTCATGGACAGCAAATTCTGTATTGCAAGATTCGCATGAAAGTCAGAACACAGTTGAAATCTTCCATTCTTGTTTCTCTTCCTGAGAAGCTGTACATGAATATGCTGAATTAATAAAGGGCAGGTCAGAATAAAAACCACTTGATGAAAAATGACTGTCTATAGTAAGAGCTGATGGATTGAGATCAAAACAGCTGTTTCAAGTTCAGGGCAAGTTTTTATGGTCAAGAGAGATAAGCCTCAAACTGCTTACAGCGAGTAACTTTAGAGCTCTTGCTTATTCCTCTAACATACTTGGAACATTAGCTAAACCACATTTCAGGCAATATGGGACAAGCTACATTTCTGCAGTTGCTCTTTGAATTAATACTCAAAAGTCTGTCACTGCAATTAACTTTTTGATAAAAAGAACTTCATTGTTTACATGCAGGGAACAGAGCAGACTGGGCACAGTATGACAATTTCTCTGTAGTGATTTTTTTTCTTAGGCTGTATCTTTCCTTCCATTTCCATTTGGAAGTGCAGTGGGGTAATATGTAAAGGTGAAAAAAGGAGAGGAAGAGAATATGTCTGTAAAGCTATAATACTGAGGATGAGAAAATGTGAATTAAGACAGTAATTTCTGATGGAGGTATTCCAACTTTTATGAAAGTTTTAACTGTATGAATAAATATTTGCAAAACTCTTACTTAGAGAATGTTTCATTTTGTCTCGTCTTAGAAAATGTGATGTGCTTACTGTTAATGTTTTGTGTTTTTTTAATAGGTCACAACCATGGATATTTCATCTAATAAAGATGAGGAAGAAAACTCAATGCATAATACAGTTGTCCTGTTCTCTAACAGTGACAAGTTCACTCTCCATCAGGTTAGGATAATACTTAAGATTTTTCATTTTGTTTCGCTGCTCTTAAGAGCAAAATTAAAAGAAAACAGAATGTCCTTGTTAGGAGTTAAACTATCCAGCAAGCTAGTTGGGTTTTATAGTTGCATGTTTTCAGAATGTAGTGTCTGGCACGTGTTGAGAGTCTGCTCTTCTCTGTCGTTCCAGGACATGTGTGTGGTTTGTGGGAGTTTTGGCCAAGGTGCTGAGGGCCGTTTGCTGGCCTGTTCCCAGTGTGGGCAGTGTTACCACCCCTACTGTGTCAGTATTAAGGTGAGTGCCATTGTTGCACACAGAAGTCACTTGATTACACTGTTTTCATATTGTACTTTAATAGCACTATGCTGCCTTTGGTTTTGTGGTAATTAGGGGAGTCATTAACTTGTTAGATATTCATCAGCTAATGTGACCATTATTTGTATGCGACTTGTGAAAGACTTTAATTAAATGTCATTTTATAGTATGCATAGCCTCAAGAGAAATTAACCTTTTTGTAATTTCACAACCATAAATAGCGCTTATTATCCAGCAGTTGGTTAAAATAACAGTTTGAGATAGAAGCTTTAAACCTAGATACAAGCAGAATTAAAAACAAAGAAAAAATTATACTGCATCTTCATTTACTAAGGGCATAAGGTTTAGTTGATTCAATTTGCCTGTTGGCTGTCAGAATTGACAGCAGTTGGAATGGTTAATTAATACATTTTACATTCATTAGTCTAGGAGAGAATGTGTGAAAATTAAATTTGAATGCTGTGAAATGACCTAGCAAGCACAAAATAAGCTATTTACTGCAATATATACACTATACACTTTTCATTGGTTGTGATAAAAGTATATCTGTGTAAAAGTGGGATTTTTTTTTAAGAGTGTACTTTATTTTGCATGTACTTTACAAAATGCCATATGCGTATTTCATGCAATTATAATTTGACTTTTTGTTTATGTACTACTCTTGCATTATACATTAATTGCAGTAAGTTAACTGTTTGCTTCAGATGACTAAAACTCCAGCACTGAGGTCACATCATGACATGAGAGGATCAGGTTTGTGACCTCTTGAGGAACCAGAATGTGCACAAGCCTCTGGGACTTGACAGGATGCATCCCAGAGCCCTGAGGGAATTGGCTGATGCAGCTGCCATGCCACTTCATGATATTTGAAAAGTCCTGGCAGTCAGATGAAGTCCCAGGTGACTGAAAAAGAGAAACATTGTACCTGTTTTTAAAAAGAATAGAAGGGAGGACAGTTTCTTTCTGTTTAATCCGTTTCTGTTTATTGAAGCTTCAGAAAGTCTAATAGATCAAAGCTCCTTGAGATGTAGGTGATGTGCCCAGAGAATCCTGAGCTCCATGAGCCAGACCTCAATTTATACATTGATCACACTTCACTGAGCCAATTTCAACTAATTGTCACCTTGCCTTTTGCAGATTACTAAAGTGGTACTTAGCAAGGGTTGGAGGTGCCTGGAGTGCACAGTGTGTGAAGCCTGTGGGAAAGCCACAGATCCAGGGAGGCTCCTCCTGTGTGATGACTGTGACATCAGCTACCACACCTACTGCCTGGACCCACCCCTGCAGACCGTGCCCAAGGGAGGCTGGAAGTGCAAATGGTGTGTTTGGGCCTGGGGTCAGAGATGCTGGCTGCTGGGCTCTTCTGCTTCTCTGTCCCTTGGAGTTTTGTAATGTCAGTTGAATTGTAACAAGGTTTTAATAGTGTCTAAGTCATGTGTATTAAACAAAGCCAACAAAATGCTTTTTTGAATTGTTTCATTCAGTTATCGGTCTATAAGGGAAACTATTACCTCCTCTTAGAACTGCTTCTTTGTACCAAAAACCATGTAAGTAGAGATGGACAGAATTTATCTTTTGAAACTCATAGCAAAAAAAAATTCCAATTTACATTCATTGTAATCATTCTGGTGTTCAGTTGGAAAATTGAATGGGTGCTTCACCCAAGTGTTCTCAAAATAAAACCCTGTGAAAAGCATTTGTTTTACTGGGGTGAAACACAAACAGACCAGACCTCTCACATGGTTAAGTCTCTGGATCTCAAAGTGAATAGCAACTGGAAGCAAGAACTCCTTTGACCTGTTGAGCTGTTACGAGAACCCATCTGCCTGCTTTTGCAGTTTGAAGGGAATTATTAATTAGGAACTTCCTTTAAAAAGTACAAAAAAATGTTGTTAAACATTTGTGGTTAAACATGTTGTTGAGTTGAAACTTAATTACTCACCTTGTTTTGAGTGGAAGAGATTTAAAGCCACAAAATTATCTTACTGAGAGTAATAGATTTTTTATTCTGTTACAGGTGTGTTTGGTGCAGACATTGTGGAGCAACTTCTCCAGGTTTAAGATGTGAATGGCAAAATAATTACACCCAGTGTGCTCCCTGTGCCAGTTTGTCCACCTGCCCAGTCTGCTACCGCACGTACAGGGATGAGGAGCTTATAATTCAGTGTAGGCAGTGTGATCGGTAAGGATTTCTAATATTTCACATGTTTTTCCTGTTCAATTCTTATTTTAATCTTCTCCCCCTAATGTAAAAGCATAGAGGTGAAGGAAATGGTCATGTGGTAAAGAACACTGGATTATTGAGTCTCAGAAGTCTCTTAGTTCATTCTTGGTTGTACCACAGACTTAACTATCTGACTCTGGGCAAATTGATTAATCACTCTGTGCCTCTTCCCCCCGCTCTGTAAAAGTAAAACTAATTTACCTCACAAAACTATTGTTGTGAGGCTGAATCTAGATTACATTGTATAAAGTAATTAAAATTATTGCAGTATAGGGAGAAAATTATCATACAAAAACATACTTCGGAGATTGTTTTATAGAGAGTTTTCTTCGTGTGGAGGGAAATAGTTGATCTGCTGCTCCATATACAGGATGTAACACACACCTCTGTAGGGGATGCTGTATATGGAAAACCTGATTCTGTAGTTTCTCCCTAAAAGAAGTCAAACTAAACAACTGTTACCCATTTACTTGGACCATAGACTGATACTTGGGTCTCCTAAAACACCACCTATTTCCTTTAAATTGTATTTTTTCCCCCACTTAATTTCTAGATGGATGCATGCAATCTGTCAGAACTTAAACACAGAGGAGGAAGTGGAAAACATAGCTGATATGGGTTTTGACTGTACCATTTGTAGGCCATACATTCCACCAACGAACGGTAAGAGGACGATTGAAACCAATGGCAGGACTGCACACAAATAATTGCAATAAATAGGTTTGGGAATGTGTTACAGCTCTGTGCTCTGATGGAGGTTTGGCTCGTGGTAGAAGTAAGATTTTTTTTTTGTGTGTGTCTGTTTTAAGGGCTCTTGTGGAAGTGTCCTCGGTTCTTTTGTACCCTCAAGTGATTTTAGAGGAAACCTCATGGGAGTTCTGGGTAGAGGTATTGAAGATGTGGATAAACTGCTAAGAGCATTTGGTAGTGAGGGAGTCAAAGGCATCTCACTTTGTCAAGTGGAAGGAAGAAAGCCCAGTTCTCTGAAGTTGCATGTGCAGAAGAATCTGAAAATCATTTCTAAGCAGAAGTAGTATTTGTATTTTGATGCTTTGAGGCAGTCTGAGACAGCAGTAGCTGTAACAACAGTCTGTGAGCATTTTTCCCCTCCTCCCTCATGTTTTCTTAATACCTTTTCCTCAGTTCTCCCAGTATTCCAAACCAGTGCATCCCTCCCTAGCTGCAATCCCAAAAAGAACTGGCCATACTTTTCTTGTTCAGGAGTTGTCACTTCCATATTAATTTAAATGTGTAATTCCTTCTGATGAACTTTGCACTTCACAGGACATGGATACTGACAGCCTTGTCGGTCTGGATCACAGTTGTGCAGCAGTGGCACTTCAGGAGCTGAGGTTACTGCAGTTTAAGCACATTTACAGCATCTGGTTCCATGGGCTGGTGCTGGTTAATGTTCTGTGAGTGGCCTGTCAGCAGTTAGCTTGGCCTGTGCCATGATTTATGGTCTTGCTGCAAGGGTGATAGCCCAGGTCTATTTTCCCTTCGTGTCAGTTCAGGGGAGTTGCTGCTTCAGTCGGCTGCTTTAGCAATGATACCTATTCCCATTTTTAGCATAAGCACATGAAAGTGTTCACATTACCCCTTTATTGGGGTATCACAAGAGAACAGTAGGAGGAAGGTACAAGGATTAAGCAAGTGTTTTAAGAAAAAATCATATCCACCAAGAAGATGTCAGTAAGATTGGTTTTCCTGATCGAGATGGAAGATGTTGGGAGGCATGTGCTCGAGAGATCTGCCAAGAAAAGTTCAATAGAGCATCTAATGCCCCTTAACACTGGCATGTCCTCATCACAGCAGTAATTGTAACTTACTGACCTGGCCTTGGAGGTTTATATACTCCCTGCTGGAACACTTCCAAGTGACCCATTTTTTATCACTATTAGAAGAATGATTAATGCTTCTATATTTCTGAAGGTTGCTTCATAGTAGAGATCTGCTTTCAGAAATTCAAAAGAAAAGAGGTTTTTTAAGTGGAAAAAGCAAGAAATTTACAGCTACAGCACAGACTTCTGTTTATGTGGATAATAAGCTTTGAGTACTTAAAGCAAAAAATCCAAGTAAGAAATACTCCTTTCTTTCTCTTTGGAGCTGGCAGAGCTGCCTTTTAGAGAGAATTAAAGCCCATGATACAAGAGATGGAACAGCTTCACAAGAGGTGTTTCACTTCCAGGCAGAAGCTGGCCCTGAGTTAGTCCTTCCTGCACACCTCCATGAAGTCGTGTTGCTTAGGTTTGGGTTTCAAGGAATAGGAACCAGTCCCTTGGGAGTTCCCAAGCTTTCTTTGCAGGTTTTTTTCACCTTTTTTATAAGACAAGTTTGTCCACTTATTCTTTCCTGTTTTGACTCAGTATTAAAACCTCTCTAACACATGTACATTTGCACAGTTGCATGTCTGAATATGTCCTTCGATGCATGTTCTTAGAAATACCTGCATGTACTTTCATACGAAATATTTCGGGCTTTTGTGAATTCTTCTAAAACTCCTCTGAAAATTTTCTATAGTTTTTTTGTTTCAAAGTGAGAAGAATTAGCATTTGATAAACTTAGAGAAACAAATGTTAATTAGCAGTAGAAAACATCTTAAAATGTATCATACTGTGGGATTCTTATGGGGATGGTCCTTGCCCTTTCCATTTGATCTATCATGGATGTGTTGCACGTATTATTACAAGGTTTTTAACCACTTTCTTTCTGGAAGAAACAAGAGCCCCTCAACTAATAAATAAACAAAATATTCCGAGTGTACTCTTGGTGAAGAGTAAATGGTTCTAGCGTGTAGGTATTGAGAAGGAGCTTTCATTTCTCTTTTTTCAGAAAGTGGAAACTTTTTTAGATTTGTAAGAGCTCTTCCCTGTCTCACCATACCTGATATTCTTACAAAGTCATCTTCTTCAGGAAGCAGAAATAAAATATACTGTTTTTCTTCCTGAACATACATAAATATCAAAAGCCAGAGCGTGGTAAAATTTGCTCCAACTTAGTGTACCAGAAACCTTCATTACTAGGGTATTGTGAAATAAACATCTCTGATCAGTGTTTCATTAGCTTCCTTTTAGTACTGTCTCAAGTTATAACAAATGGTCCCCAGCATATTGCTGTGTCCTGTAGAAAATAGTTCAAATTCTCATGACTAGATGCTAGTGGGTAGCAGCAGCTTTTCCCCTTCAGGGGTTTGTGTGTCTCTCATCCACATCCACTCCTGACAAGCAGTTCTTTACTATCTATTCATCAGTTCTGCATTTTTGTCATTTGCCCTTGTGTGTCATATGCCCCATGTGCAAATTTCACCCCTCCTCACTTACTCCCATCCTCTGTCCATCCAAACTCCAGCTGCCTCCTCCCTTGATTCTGTTTTTGTTCCTCTGCAGGATGTGGAGGGTCCAGCTCTGCCTGGTTTTCTGTAACCAGTTAGAACTGATCTGGTTGCAGTTTCTGAGGCTGCTTGTGTGCAGTTATTCCTCCTGGGGCTCAAGTAAACATGCCCTTGGAGGGAGTGAGGATTTAGTATCACTCACCCTGTCCAGGGGTGCCTGGTACTGCCAGTGAGACACGTTCTGACTGGCAATCTGTGTTGTATCATTTTCATTAAACTGATGTAAATTTTTCTTCATTCTGAAATTTAATTCTGTGTACTTCACAAATTCACGATACAAACCCAACATAATACTATGTGTTAAAAAAATTAACTTTTGAATTCTTTTTTATTATTTGGCACATTCACTGTGTCAGGTCTAATGTTCTTATGTTACTGTATTTACCAAAAAAAAATCCCTGTGTCATTGACACAGCTATGCATGCATCCAATAAAGACTGCTCTGCTAGCTCTGTATTTCTACATCAACCATTTCACCCTGTCCCATATGCTGGTTTCATTTTCTCTTAGAATTTTTCTTTTCTATTGAAGCCTTAAAAATGTCATCCCCTTTCTTTTCTCATCATATTGTGTTCTGTGCAATAATTTGCTTTCAGCTGAAGCTACTGAATGCTGTACAGTATTCAGCACATTTAAACCCTTTTGCAGATAAGTTTAACAATTTTGGTTAAACTTAACCTTGAATGCCTTAGAAAGTACTTTTTTCCATTTTAATATTTTTTTTCCTTTGGATAGACTTTCTCTAACAGTACTATGCTTTTCTGCTATCCATTTTATTGATTGTGATCCTTAATCTGCACTCTAATTAGCTCCTTCTCTGGAAGTCTGTTTGATACTATCTTCAAACACTGTTTATTTGTGCAGTTTTTGTGAGTGGGTCTCTGAAGGCCTCACCTCTGTCACTATCAGCTTGTTTATTTGAGCATTGCAACTCTATTCAGTCTCCAGAGCGAAAATTCTTCAGTCTGACCTGGATGAGAAGATCTCTCTGTTATTTGACTTTTAAATGAAGGATTTCAAATTTCTGTTCACAACTGTCTTTCTGAATTTCTTATTTACCTTAGATTCCAATTCAATAATTACTACTTCAGTCTTAAAACCATCTTGTAAATTATAACCAATTAAATGAACAGATGATGTCTTATTCCATTTTGAATAGTTCTTACAATCTGCCTATTTTCTGTTGTTTCAATTCAGTGTTTTGAGTATCTTCCATTCTGCAGCTTGTCCCATATTTTTTGTTTCTTTCCGGCTCCGTGTCTCTTTCAAAATGTCATTTTCAATTTATTTTCTTCCTTGTCTTTTCTCTAGACTGTTTTCAGTTTTTCAGGGTTCTTATAGGCTCCTTTCATTTACTGATTGCATGGAATATTGGTTTTCTGTAGGTTATACCCTGTGCATTCGTTGCACATTACATAAAACTTCCAAAGCACTGTCGTTTTTGAAGACAGATTTGCATTTTCCTTAGATTTGTTTATGTGCTAGAAAGCATCCTATATGTTTCATACTCATTTTAAATGTTACTTGGAAGCTTTTGTGCTTTTCCTAGTCTTGCCCTGGCTCCCATGGTGTGTGTGAGGTGGGGGAGCAGCAGCTCATGTGCCATGGCTGATGTGACACATGGAACCCCCCACGGGTTCTCTGCCTCAGGGGTCTCATCTTGTGTGACAGACACAAAGGAAATGCTCCAGATGTTATCTTGAGTCCTAAATTCAGCATGAATATGA